>JARWCS010000007.1:9661116-9671605 GCA_034783895.1 Geukensia demissa | reverse complement strand
CACGACAATCGACCTAATCTAATGCGAAAATGGTGAACATATAACAATAAATGACTAACAAAACAACGACAACCACTAGACTACAGGTTCCTCATATATTTTTCTCATAACTCTTCATTCAGCTAAAAGCCAGCCCTCTGCTGACAAGAAATAAAGAAGTACTCGCCCTAGTTAAAGCCATGACTGGTCACTAGAGGTAGTCAAAACATTCAAATTTCAAGCCTCAGCTAACAAGGAAAGATTCTCTATATCTCTGTTGTAAAATAAATTTTTAGCAATTTTGTTTCTTTAATTCTTCAAATGTTTTAAGTTAAAATAATGTCTGTAATAATGTCAAAAATTGAAGTTTACCCAACTTATTTAACAACTGATTTAGAGGTGTAAAAATGGCATAAGAATTACTTGAAGACTACAAAATCTCAACATTGCTTCTATTTAACACTTTTGCTTTTTAGCATTCAATTTCTTTGAAAGAATACCATTGAGAACGTTTCATTCAAAAGGGATATGTGGCAAGATTGGGAAAGTAGTCAAAAGAGAAATAGAGGGTAGCACACCACATTTTAAGCATACCCGATATAGCTGGTCAATATGTTGTTGTTTGATGTTTGTCTCTGTGTATGTATGTGTTCCTTGCTCATTGCATTATGATTCAATACACTGTGGTGTTCAGTTCACTCCTGTTATCCTATAACTAAGGCTTATTTACAAGGTCTTTTTGTTAGAGAACTTTCATGCAATATGCCTTGGTTCTCTGTATTACCTACAGCCCTAGATGATCTGCAGATCCTGACAAGATCTGGCACAGATATGTTACAATTAACAGCAAGCATGTTTTACAATATAGATCACTGGGTTCATGCCAAACCTCAATCACTGGAGTGTTTAAGAAATAAGTGTAATAATGTGGTCAATTAAAAACAGCAATACCAGAGAAGACCTGTACTGCTAGAACTCTGGATGTGGTCACATAACAACCAAACAAAATACTATAACAACTCCTGTACTGCTACAACTTTGGACGTGGTCACACAACAACCACAACAAAATGCTATAACAACCCCTGTACTGCTAGAACTCTGGATGTGGTCACATAACAACCACAACAAAATGCTATAACAACCCCTGTACTGCTAGAACTCTGGATGTGGTCACATAAGACCACAACAAAATGCTATAACAACTCCTGTACTGCTAGAACTCTGTATGTGGTCACAACAAAATGCTGTAAAAACTCGAAATTTTCTAAGCTTGTACATGTCATGCATGTACACAGAATTTAGTCATATGCAATATACATGACATAATCAACAAACTGGGATGATCTTTGGTCAATATGGACAAATCCAATATGATAAAGTGAGAAAGAATCAAGAAGTATGCCGTTCCCTGGACCTCCTCATAGTGTTGACAGTTTAATATATCAATCTGACAACTATTGAAGTGAAAAAAAATTTACCAGAAAGTTAACCAATAATATACAACAAGTGCCTATTACCACTTGTTCCCAACAGAACAAACTGTAAAAATTGCCAAAAAAACTGAACATGAATGCTCATGTATAACTGAGGATTGGAACCATCAACTGGGTGTTGATTTGTGCTGTACCTTTATTGATGCCACTGTATAATAAATAATATGGACCTACATCACTATTTCCCATTTTTTTCAAATGTTGTTGCCAATGGCATCCCTGCCGCCAAAAAAAGTTTCCCTGTAACTGGAGAGCAAAAGAAACCCCAGACCATGCAAAAAAACCTCCTAAAGTACTGTAAATTTAGAAATTATTGCGATATTTTTATCATTGCAAATAATGCGACAGGATGCAAATTGCAATAATTAGAACTCGCATTTGGAGTTTTGCTAGTTGTTTTCTGTTACAGGATAAATCGCAATATTAAAACTCGCATTATCAACAACATCGCAACTTTTGCAATAATAAATGCACTCAATAATTTCTGAATTTACACCTGATCTATTTTTACAATCACAAGGAAGATTTTTGTTGTCCTTTGTACAGCTGCATGCTGTTGCATTACAATGACTGGTGAAACAACAGGTTGACATTTGCTATTCACTTAAACATGAATTCACATATATATAATATTACTCTGCAGAAACTGATATCAACAAGAACTTTAAAATTTCAAATCTATAAAATGCAAATTTTGTCAAATTAAAATGGAGGAAAAATACAGTGTTTTCTAGCAAGCATTGATAGAAATTCAATATCTTTATATTCAAAGAACAATTTATTTGATTGAGTTTTTCAAGTGATGCTGTACTAAGAAATTGATTTTATAAACCTATTTATATTTGACTTGATAGCTAAGGTTTCTATCTACATCTGAGAATAAGATGTCAGATGGAAGGAGATTAACCTCGTGCAGTGTGATGATATACTCCCCCTAGGTCCAGATCTCATCATACTGTGTTTCTATCTTATCTAATCATCTCAGACAAGGCTGACCTCCAACTTAAGAACAAATTGTACAAAAGATATAGCAATTTAAGTACCCATTTAATTCTGCATTAAAGAACATCATTCCCTGCAAAACTTGAAAAAGTATTAGATGAATGGAGGTCCTTCTTTACAAATATTCATGTCTTAAATTCTTCATAAATGCTGCTTACTGCGGCCATCAAATCTTTACTGGACCTTCTCCCTTTTTATTGGACTTTCCCTTTTCAATTATACAAATATCTCACAAACTTACAGGGTCATTAGGAGCTTTGGAGGGGAGGATGACACAAGTCCTTTATAGCATTTACAGGATTTGTTCACAGGTATGGCAAAGTTTCATATGATCTGAAATATTCTGTTTAAATGATTATTTCAACCAAGTGTCAATTTTACAGAAACAAACACTTATATTTCTTCAGGATTGATTTTTAGATAATTGGAAGTTTTTATTGTGATGGTTGACAACTCACCTCATAAGAACTGTACTGTGGTGATATATACCTCACATCATGATCTGTAATGACAAATATTCCTTCAAAATCAAAAGTATGTTAAGTAACAAGTGCTACAATAATCACACACACTATCTTAAAAATAACTACTGCATCAATAATATATTGAATATTCCTTAACAAACTCTCCAATTATAAACTGGTCAGAAAAAGATCAATGCTAACACAAGAAATTCCATCAATATATTTATGACCTACACACTTGATGGTTCTATAGTCTGTTTCTAATGTATCTGATGCTGTAATTATGGTCTGTTTCTTATAAGTTGACAGCATGATGTTATTTGATACAATTCTTATTTTTAGACATAATATTTTGATGTTGGACACATTCTTTTATTTGAAGACTGGTACAGAAGTGTTGAGTATTGCACTGAGCTATGTTTTTAGTGTAACACAGTAAGAAATGATCTATATTGATTATAAATGGTTTTTTTCACTTTTTTTTATTTTGTTGGGGAGTGGGTAATGGGTACCTGATTTGAAAGCTTGCCAAACTGAGCAAAATTGCATTCTAAATTTTTTAACACTACAAATGATCATGATAAAGGAACAAAACATGCTTTGATAATGGTATCCCACTGTTATGATATTTAATCCCATTAAATGTTGTTCAACCATTAAATTAATATATTACACTTTTACATTCAACTTGGGTAATACAAGTAGAGTATTCACATTAAACTGTGAATATTAAATTAACCAAGAAAATGATATAATGAATGAAGTACTGTGTTGACAGCATTTAATTCTCCTTTTATCTTCAGATAGACCTAATACATCATTTACATATTTTATATTAGAAGATGCAATTATACAGAAAAATAACCAATTAGTTTAAATAACCAATATATCATTTTTAAATTGATAGGCATTCCTAGTATGTGCATTAAAGTGTATTAATTAATCATAATTTTAGGCTTGTACCTAAGGTACACAGAACACAAGTGTGGATACAGATGTGTCCTGCTTGAGGACTGGCTTTCATCACAAAGAGATGAAGCTTGGGAAATATCAACATATTATAACATGCACCTTTAAAGAACAAAATTCTGCTTAACAGCAGCATAACGATAATAATTTTTCTTGCAGTCAGTTGGAACAATTAGTACAAATATGTTTAGTTTTTCTAAAAATCTGACCTTGGAGCAAAATCTTGAATTTTTCTCTGGACAAGTTATGTCATACACATTGAGGATTAACATAGAGCCATTGCATAACGTGGCCTAAAAACTCAAGTAGTACTGTATACATGTACTACTTGGAACAACATCCCTTCAAAATTGTTTATCATTTTTAAACTAGAAATTCATTTTATTGTTAAGCAGTATAATCAGACAATATTCCGTAAATAATGTAATTGAAAATGAGACACATTTTGCCCTTAACAATAATTATCATAACAAATTGTAAGATAATTATCATGTCAACTCTGTTGACCAGACTTTTAACAGCTGGAAAAAGAATCAGACTGACACATACATCTGAGAATGAATAAGCACACCAAATATTGTTTTTTGAGAAGCTGGCCTAAACACAATAATCTGACAATAGTTGCTCAACAATTAAAATCAGGTCAACAACACCACATATGACAGACAGATATGTTCGTCTATAAATGAGTAAACACACCAAGTATTGTTGAACTATCATGTTTGGTGACTGTAAAAAAGAATGAATTACAAAAACTTAACTGGTCATTTAACCTTGAAAATGGGGTCAAGGTCAAATGAAATATATCAGACTGGCAAGTATCCATCAAGATCTCACTACAGACAAAATATGGTGGGTCTAGGTATGATTGTTTTTAGAGAATGGACTGGAGTGTGACACAAAATATAGAAATGCACCCAACCATGAAAATAAGGTCAAGGTCTGATGACATATAGTAAATTGGCAAAACTTACCAAAATCTAACTACAGATCAATTCTGGTGGGTATAGATACAATAGCTGTTGAGAAATTGACTTGATGTAAAAACTTGATGCAAAATTTACAGTCATTCATTCACGAAAATGAGGTCAAGATCAAATGGCATATAAAAGAATACCAAGTACTCAATAAGATCTAACTATAGACAAAATATTTTGGGTCTAGGTACAGCAATTGTTGAGAAAAGGACATGGGTGTAAAAAATTCACACAAACTTAAAATGAGGTGAGGGTCAAATGAAATATAGCAGACTGGCAAGCAATAACTAAGATCTAACTACATACATAATATGGTGTGTCCAGGTACAACAATTGTTGAGAAATGGACATAAATGTTAAAACTTGTCACAAAATTTACAAAGTCACTCATCAATGATATTGAGGTCACAGTCACAGTCAAATGACATATTGAAGACTGGAAGTTCCCAACAAAATGTAACTAAAGACCAAATATGGTGGTCTAGGCATAACAGTTGTTTAGAAATGGACTTGAATATAAAAAACATGTCACAGAATTTCAATTTTTAAAAAAAGATATTGAACCATGATAATGAAGTCAAGGTCAAATGTATATCATATTTGGGTTAACCTGGGGCAAACATTTTCAGAGATAAAATATTTATAAAAAATAGTTACATTGCTGCCATAACCACCAGGGAGTAATACCTAAGTCTCAATTCCGCGACTAAAAGTCTCTGGCGACATAAAATCATAAAATGTGTTAAAAATTTTATAAGGATCCAAATATTAGAACAAAGTTTAATGAACAGAAACCTTACTGTCTACAGACAAAAACGTCAATGTCGACAACAGGCACATAATATAATACCACAACCAAAATTTTGTGACCCTATAAAAACTGCTGGATTTTCATTTTTTAAACATTTTTCAAAGCAAAGATAAAGAATGATAAATATTAACCAGTTTTCATTTTTTTAGCCAAAAATGTGGCGTAATGGCTTTTTGTCATTTGTGACAGCAACATTTATTCGGCTCTGTCATTCTAACTATTGAACATAGAGAGGAACATATGTCTGGTATAAAAATTATACTTTAAATTATACTTTAAAAATCTTACCTTTTTCTGGAGGGAAGAAAACTGAGGGTGGTGGCGGAGGAAAACCATCTTCAGATGAAAATACATGATGATTACGGTGTAAAATGTCTGGAACTTGTGGCATCCCCACTTTTTTACCTGGTGAATAACTAGACATCATAGCTGAAACAAGAGTATGACAAAATAAAGTCCCCAGCTTCTGTAACTTTCACAGAAAACATTTGATTACATTAAGTGAAATGATGTTATCTTTGTATAAAGAATGTGTTTATAGTAAAGGAGAAATTATGATATATTTATTTATAAGTATCACCTGGAACAACTCAAGGTTGAGTGTTACTCTGATATCCAAATTCTAACCTTATGTAAAATATTATACAGAATTTGATAGTTACAATGTTAATATATATACAAGTATGCAAATAAAGATTTTATTAAACTTAAATGTGCAGACAGGTTTCTGTCAACAAAGAAAAACCTGTATAAAATCTATGATACCCACCACTTTTGTCAATGAGCACCACATGATCAGGAGGGAAATATCCAGCCTTTGCCATCCGACCGTCTGTTATCACACAGCCTTTCCATAATTCTTCACACTGTTCTAAAACCTGTGTGACACGTAGTAGTG
This sequence comes from Geukensia demissa, assembly GCA_034783895.1. Taxonomy (NCBI): domain Eukaryota; kingdom Metazoa; phylum Mollusca; class Bivalvia; order Mytilida; family Mytilidae; genus Geukensia; species Geukensia demissa. The sequence goes on along the minus strand of JARWCS010000007.1, from coordinate 9,665,010 downwards.
AGTGAGAAATTATCAGTTTTCATCCCATATTCACTGTGCCCATATTCAAAGCAGAGATCAATATACTTTACTTGTAAGAAAAATTTTTTTTAACTTTTTTTTTTAAATTCTTCAACTTTTTTTCATTACCACTAACAACACTATACATTTTGAAAGTTGTCCATACTGAAGTGCTTTGTTGAGGTACATTAAGGTCTGAATTTGGCATCAAAGGAGAAGGTTTGCTAAGGTCTGTTTTCGGCCTCAAAAATAAAGATTAGTATAAATTTAAAGTTTTACAATTTTTGCAAACTAAAAAGTCATATCTTTAAGACTTAATTTACCTTTTTGGTAAAAAATGTTAGATTTATTGATTTTTAACTGCTCCAACTTCGTCCAAAAATGGGAAATCCAACAAATAAGCCGAATATTGTCTAATTTATACTCATTTTTTGCCATTTCAGTATTGGCAAAAATCTCCAAAAATCAACAAAAATATAAACATTTTTGAGCATTTTGGAAAACTGACGTATTTTGATGACGCCATAGCTAAAACACGCGAACCTTTATACCCAAAAGAAAGCTGCAAATATTAAGAACATTTATTTTTCTATTCAACAATCACTTTTAGATAATATTATTTTTATGATGTGTAAATTTTTGGGCCGAAAAGGAGGTTTACTGGACCTTCTCCTTTAAAATTACAATATGACAACTGAAACAACCCGATTAAAATATCGAATATTTGAATATTGACTGAACACAAATTTGCTCAACACTTTCTGTACCTCAAATTATTTTTAAAAATGGTGTGTTTCAATGAGGAAAATTGAGAAAATTGTACTTATTTGAGTCATAAAAGCACACTGTAGAACATTTTCATTATAAAATTAATGCTGTATTTTTTTAAATGCCTTGATTATTATCATTGATTTTATTTATGTAGTTTTCCACTTGGAACACTTTGAAATTTGGGCAAAATTTTGGGCCAAACTGTGGTCTTATTGTACCTTGTCCTTTGGCATTTGAATATTTGAATAAATGTATATAAGAGTTGGATCATGTCTTTCTGGCAAATATTCAATATTCTTTCTTTAAAATGTGTACTAAAGGTCTTATCTGCAATTTTCCTATAAACTTATAATGGGAAATTCATCATAGTCCTGTTTTATAACCAGAAAAATACAGTATTCTTTTTATTGTTGTTCAGAAAATAAAAACATCCTGGATCTGGAATAAGTATTAAATTTCTAATAAAAATAAAGTTTCCCCAATAAAGGAAAAAAAATGGACTCATTGGTACAGGGCCAAAAAATAAAATTTAAAAGTGGTTTGTTTAATGTTATCAATTTGAATATGTTTACCATAAACATAAAATTATGTAACGAGTTTATAAGCATACTTAAAGCTATAATTTACTTTGTACAAATATTTCATGAGGGTACTTAAATAGTGTAATATTTTGAATAATTTGAGATAATTTACAGTAGAAACATGAAATCTCTGACCAGACAGGTATTTTATCTCTAGTCTAATGGAAGTCTTTAATTTGTATACACAACCAGCAGGAGGGACATTAGAGAACAGCTGACCTTTGTTTACATATATCTGATACACACTTCACCCTGTAGGTGTGAAGTACTTCATGGTCAGTCCTATCAGAGATACATCTATTGTACTATAAAGGTTTTATTGTACCCAGGACATAGTACTAGGACTTAATTAAATAGTCCCATGGTAAATAAGGACATCCTGCAGTGCACACTTCACCAGCACCATCCAACTGAGAGCATTACTTAGCTGAGGAAGACAATAGTAACTTTCAACCTCCCCACACACACACTTCATCCAGTAGTTGTGAAGTACAGATTGGTCAGTTCTGTCATTGATAGATCTATGGTTCTATAATAGTTTTATTGTACCCAGGACAGACCACTAGGACTGAATTATACAGTCTCTTGGTATAAAAAACACACTTCAACCCCGGGACTTCACCCAGTAGGTGTGAAGAACTTCATTGTCAGGCCTATAATAGATACATTTTTTGCTATACATGGTGTTATTGTAACCAGGACATAGTACTAGGACTGAATCAAACAGTCCCATGGTATACAGAACACACTTCACCCAGTAGGTGTTTAAGTAGTTCATGGTCAGTACTATGTCTTTACCCAAGAATCATGGAAGTTTTTTATTTATGTAGCACTCCTATAACAGGACAGAGTAGCAAGACTTGGTTCAACAATGCACAATCTAAGCATCCTTGTAAATGACAAATTGAAATCAACCAGAACAATAAAGTTCCCAGAATTCTGTTGCATTTCTGAAATGGTCAATTGTTTATTGTACCTAAAGTGGCAGGGTACTAAGACCGGATTAAGAAGTCCACATCTTACAAAACACACTTTGCTTCTCTACATCTCAGAGATGGAGAATGATTGTTACATGGCTAGTTCAGGAGGGAATTGTATTGTATTTTAAAAGTTTCTGACATTAATTTGTATTTTACTGTTAAAAATAGTGTTTTTCAGTGAACTGATTAAAATGAATAAGTTATGATTTATGTAAGCAATTTTTCAAGTTCAATATAAAAATAGTTAAAATTGAAAAATGTAGTCTGGGTTGTGTAAAAAATGTTGTCAATAGTCCCCACTGTACATAAGGATCCAATCAAAAATATTGGTTTATCAGAGTTTCATAAAAACCATTTTGCTATAGTGATTTTTAGGAACCTTTGATCCATCAGCAGTGGCATCAACCCAGTGGTTTTAAAATAAATGTTAACCCTGTTGTATAAATATTGTGAATTTCATAACAACCACAGTCTTAAAACCACAAAAAAACAATCAGATTCACATGGGTACCAGTTCAATCAGAATCACATGGGTAGCAGTTCAATGATCTAATACACCTGCTTGGGATCAATATTTGTTTTTCTGAATCAATGAAAAAATTTAACTTAAGACTAATGACCACATGATTCTTCTTCAATAATAATAAGATTTATAAGTGGCAATTGTCAAAAACAATTTGATATTTTATTTACGAAGCTTAAGAGATTTGAAAACCTTAAGTATGTCTACCAATTAGTGATATTAAAAAAAAATCCTGTAAGCTTCTCAGGTTTCATTAAATTTAACAGTAGTACTTCATCTGGTCATCAGTGATCACACTTCCTTATTATTGTTAATGACCTTTAAATGAACTTTCAATTTTTCATTCTAAAGACTTGTTGGTTGTGCATTAGGGCTACACAAGGTTTGATACAAGAAGACCCCCTGAATGTCCTGGTCTGATCAATTGTGAATCTGGTAAAAAAGTTCATAAGTTGGTAATCTGCAATGCAGGTAAAAATAACCATACAAAATTCATAGAGCTACTATGTCTATACTCTATGTCAAGCTTTTCTGGAGTGCGAATTTCGGGCTTAATTAAATTATATGTGCGTTTCTGCATTTGGATTTATTTTAAATCGAAAGAAAGAATTAGCCCATGGTTAACGGTTTATGTTTTACACTATGCAAATGCGTTTTACATACTATTATCTGCCCCTGAGTTTCTCTACAGGGATTTAATGTTGAGGGTTGGCCATCTTTGCTTTTGACGGAAGCGCTTAAGTTTGACCTAGATAAAGTTATTTGAAAAATTGTGAACATTTGTTTCATTCGGACCCCCTCTTGCGATATATATCAGAAGAATTACTTTTAAAATTTCATTCAGGCGCGACAATAAACATTTTTTGCAGGTTAATTAATCCTAGTTAAATTACTTACTTATTATGCAGCGTTGACAATGTATACTACCGGTCTCGTGCTAGCACATCCGGCAAACAAATGGCTAATTTTATGATGAAAAATCCCCGTAGAGAATTAAAAACAGCTTAAAACGCATATTGATTGCTAAAATGTATTATTG
>JARWCS010000007.1:9626011-9637246 GCA_034783895.1 Geukensia demissa | reverse complement strand
ACAACGACGACGACGGACAACGGACAAATTTTGATCAGAAAAGCTCACTTGAGCCTTCGGCTCAGGTGAGCTAAAAAAGAAAGCAAAATATTTAAATATGAGTAAAATTCAACAAGAATTATTGGTAAGGATTTGCATCCCAGTGACTGCTCAAACTACCTACCTTTCATTTTCAGGTTTGACCAAGTGTGAGCATGGAGTGCCTGCGTAATTCTTTTAATGCCTGTTGTTTCTCCAAAATCATCTGAAAATAAAGAAAATATAGTTGGTTTTTGTTCAACTGAATAAGTCCAAAAAGATCTATACCAATGTGTGTACCACATGGTGAACAATATGTTCAGTTAAATTGTTTTTTTGTAAATAAAAAAACTTGGTCCACATCATGAACTGCTATTGCCCATTTATCAGCCATTTGCACAAAAAGGAGTGTCTGTAGTCCAGTAGGTGATATTGTTTTTTTTATGTTTACTATAACATGTTTTATTTTGTTGACTAAATCGCTGATTATTTTTACATTTGCATGTTATGGCATTTTATTTTTGTGGATTTCAACAGCAAGCTTTGTAGTGTTGATCTTTGTTGAAAGTTTCAAATGTTTGTAATTTTTACTTTCTGAATGGCTGTTTCACACCACATCTCCCACTTCTGCATTGACTGAAGGCACCTTCATTTTACCAGTGTTCAATCGAGTGAAGATCATGGAGGACATGTTTTCTGTTGCTCTGAACTTTCATTATAGGTGTTTTATTAAAGAAACATGCATGATGGCCTCGTGTGATATTCATTAGTACAGCTTACGGTAGATGGGTCACTGACAAATAAAACTTACAGCCTTGTGATAATATTGCTAACATTTTGTTAAATACCAGTAACATGCTACATTTAGGAAAAGGAGATGTAGCATGATTGTCTATGAGACAGTCATCCAAAAGGTAGTAATTACTAACATCTACATGTTGTCATCCAAAAGGTAGTAATTACTAACATCTACATGTTGCCTTTCTTTTAAATATTCAAATGCTGTACAGTTGGCATAAAAAAGTCAAGCCAAGTGACTATAACTACACATTTTAAAATCTTTTCATAGAACTGGGTCTGTTTGATGTTTTTTATCAGAACAAATATAGTATGCAAAATATTACAAGATTAAAACTTTTACCATCATCATCACTTGCATCATCTTGTTTCCATGGTGACAATTCCACGAGTTCAAATTCATTTTCAATACACCATTTCTGTACAGTATTTCTTTTGACAACTGAAATACAAGGCAAAGAGGAATTATTGGTACACTGTTACATGACTTAAGAGATTGATGTCGTCAGAGACCAACCTCGTCTTGAAGACTAGTCAAAAATGTCATATCTTCACATTTATACATGTCCCCTTTTGAGTTGAATGATTGATTGAATATTGCTTAACCCCAGCAGAAAATATTTCATGCATATTCAGGATGAGAGCATATTAATGAATGATGATGATAAATGAACCCTGCTTTGTACTAGACCGACAGGCTGAGGTGGTTTTTAAATGTGCTAGTTCACAAAAAGCAACAGTCAGCAGGAAGACATGCCACTTTACCCAGACAAATTATTCTGACTCTTAATTCACAAACCAGTCTTTGCTCTGACTCTTAAATGCTGGGTGCTTAGGGGAGAAGTAGCAAATACCAATTTTAATGTCTTTGGTTTGATCTCACCAACGATCGAACACACAACCTTCCACACTCGAGTCGAAAACACTGACCATTACACCATTGAGACAGTCCCCTTTTTGCAGAAACAGCTGTGTTTGATAAACTATATTAATGAACCTTATTGCAGACAAAAGGAAATAGCATATTTGTTTTTATTTTTTAAAAGGTCATGCATATATATATATATATGTAACTGTAACTGTAATCTCATGGGTCTTTTTTTAACTAAATAAATGTGTATTTTGTTTTTATTTGATGTGGGAGAAACTATAGCAAAGATATGATTAAAAAAGCTAGGAATAGGAAATTTTCACCAACAGGATTTAGGCAAAAGTTGAAATATAAATATTACAAAAACCGATATATAGTACATAGTTTTTTTTAATCAGTCCAAATCCATTTTATTTTAACAAAAAATGCAAAAAAAAAATTCAAAAGGGAGATTACTGCTCAGATGGCCATTTTGTACTGTTAGGAGACTACCACATCTAATCAAACAGATATCTCTAGTGGTTTCCCAAGGCCTTCAACAAAAGTGGAATCTAACTTCTTCTGCAGTGAGCTTAATATTGTCCCAATTTAAGTGTAAATGTTCAATTACAGGCAAAAAAAACCCAAATGTTAATAAATATTACATTGAAAGAGAAATAATAAAAATGGCACGAAGACAATCCAATGGCAACAAGTCCTGATTTTAGACATGCAATATGCAGCTGGTTACACTAATTTTGTTCAGAGATCCTCGCAACGCATCTAGACGCGTACAGGACGCGTCATTTTCATTTCGGACGCACTGTTTGATCACAATACACGTCCAGGGACGCATCATTATTTTAGAATTACGCATCCGAATCCGGATCCGCGTCAGTAATTTGAATAAAGTAAAAATACAAAAATAAATGGCTAGTGTCACTTTTACATTTAGATCAAATTAAAATCACTTCAATTGCTTCCTCCACAACTTCTAACGCAAGAGTTTTTTTTAACAGAATACAAACTTATATTATGCATCTATACATAAACAACATAAAATTTTTAAGTTTTGTAAAACCATTTACATGGAAGAAGAATAACACGTTTTTTACGACGCTTGAAAAACACTAGTACGGTTAATAACCAGTCCATGTGGACTCACCAAAAAAATTTGGGACTCATGAAAATCTGCTGGGACTCACCATTTTCAAAAGTGGTGAGTCCAGGACTCATCATCAAAAATTCCTACAAGTATCTCTGTTTAATACTTCAATTCACTTTAAAACAAATTCATTGTCAGATTTCATAGAGAAAGCTACCTACTAAACATTGTATATTTTAATCTAATGTTTTTTTGTCTTTAAAGAGGATCGCCATCAGCCAAAGGTTGTATATTTATAATTGACCTTTCAGAAATGATAGTAATAAATGTGACCTTTGCACCATTCAATTGCTCTTGGGCTTTTTCAAATTAACCACTTTCCAATTCACTCTGAATTACTTCCCTTGATTTAAAACTACAGTTATCAGCTCTGAGTACCACTAATCCTTTTGTAAATTTTTTATAATTAATGAAAATTCCCATATACTGTAATGGTAGCATAGCTGTAGTTGTAAATCAGGGGAGATAACTGTGACACAATTGGAAATGGATCAATTCCATATAAGTAGACACTAGAACCATACCAATTTTCTATACTTTTCAGTATGCTTCTAGTGTCTACTTGTTTGCCATTGACAAAGTACTAGAGCAACAGAACAGCTCAAAATTCACCTGGTTTACTTTAATTTTTAAAAGGCCAAGGAGTTGTTGATTGTCATGATTGTGTGCATTTCTCAGAAAATTTATTCAATTTAAGACAAGACTCAGTATTTGATACGGGTAAAATGATTACTTTATAATAAAGTGTGAAAAGGGAGAGAGAAGGCGTTACTTTCGATCTTAAAAACTAACTGTACACAAGCCCCTGTGCCGCTGTGGAGTAACAAACATCAACCTAATCTTTGAAATATTTAAATATTTTAATAATCCAGGATACAATTATATTTTCTTAGCTTTGTCTGGGTATTTTCTACCAAAATAGTGCATTCCCATATATGTTTAGGAACAAGTTTGCATATAGAAACAAGTCAAATGAAATTGACCCATTTCCAACTGTGTCATAATTACATAATTATCACCCCTGATTTACAACTACGGCTATGCTAACATTACAATCTGTGGGATTTTTTAAATAATTATCAAAATTTTTACCTGTAGACCTAATTAAATCATACCGATTAGTGACAGGATGTTGAATTGCCCTCAGGCAGTTACATTCTTAATCAGTTGCACAGGTGAAGTTGTTTATTGGGGCAATATGCAAAAGGATTAGTGGTTCTCCCATAGGTTCCGTCCGACTGAGAGCATTAATTTGTGTAGGACGTTAATAACTTTCACACACTCCCTATAGGATATAATAGAGATGATAGCCGTAGTTTTTAATCAAGGGAGGTAATTTGGAGTGAATTGGAAATTCGTCAATTACACATTATGAATTAAAATGAATAAATCAAATGCTTTAACTTAAAAGGGATTTTCGCGGAATAAGTCCATCTCTCCACTTGGCGATAATGCCAACAAAAATATTTCAATAGATGTTTATATAATATAGCAATAGGCTTTTATTTAACTATCTAAATGTTTTTTAAATAATAACTGTGAAAATTATAAGGGAAAATGATAAAATTGCAACATTTTATGATTTTTTTTATTAAAATTGGTAAAAAAATAAAATTCTTATAGTTCTTATTGACTTAAAATGTTCAATGATATGGAATTTAAATAATCTCTTATACCCTTAGTTTGAAATAATTGTATTTAACTGAAAGATTTTTGATATTTTTAATTTCTAATATGTCTTACATGTCTTATGTTAATGAAAAAATTACATTCCCAACATATCTTAATTTTTTACTGAAAAGTAAAAATAATGTTTTAATTTCTTTATCTCTTTAAAATTCACACTAAGTTTTGTATTTATGACTACAAAAACTGAGTTTGTGAATGAAGAGTATCTGTCACATTTTATGGATGTTAAATTGTTATCACAACTCATATTTCGAATGCTAAAGTTGAATATTGAAACAGAAGTGGATATACTAACCATGAACGAGAAGAAAGAATTTGTTTCTGCTGTAGTATGAATAACATAGAGAATGAGTACCACTTTATGTTGGTGTGTCCAGCATATCGTCAAATAAGGTTAAAATGTTTTCCACGATATTCAGATAACTGAATTATATTTCTTTTTTTGTCCTATAAGATGGTCCTTTAACTTAAAGGTCTTTTCAAAATTTCATGAACTAAAATTTTTCATTATATCAAAATTTGATTATAATAAGATATCAAAAAACGCCTATCCTAACCCTGGATCCTAGACCCCACCCTGCATTAAATTGTTTTTATCATGAGCGTTACATATTTAATGTAAGTTATTTTAATATGCTTTAAACAAATTATCATTTGCTATATTAACAGGAGACCCTAGACGATCCTTAATAAACCAAACACCAAATTATTTTTTCTCCTGCCTAAATTACTATCAAGGCACAAAAAAAAAGTTTTTGCTAAACCAGAATAACCGGTCTTGATTTCTAGTAAGTCTGGTATGAGCAAATAACATATAAAATAATCATTTTGTGAAATAGTTTTACCTTTACCATGTTCACAGGTCACTGACCCGAAAATTGTTGTCACCATAAAAATCTTTATAAGTCATTAAATTAAATATTTTTTCACACTTGATTTTATTTCCACTTTTTAGCATTAATGTCATAACACGAGATTATTCAAGACAAAACAATCACCAACATAAAACAGAATAATAAAACACCCGTATCAAATATTCTTGCATCATTCGATAGCAATTTAACTTGACTATGTTAATCAGAGGAAAAAACAATAAATGATTCTACTGTACAGTCACAGTTTGCTTTCAAAGCGGAGGTTTGGGGTCAATGGCTTCTTTATCCGAAAAGAAAATGTTTCAGAAACAATGGTTGAAAAATCCGAACATACTTCGGCGGGTGAACAAAACAATATTGGCTAATATTTAAAAGATAGATTAGGCGGAATGGAAATCATGGTTATGATCCATTTACTTAAAGATTCTGAACTTTAAAAAATATATTAGTATAGTTTTGGAATTATTGATCATTCCTTAATACCCTTAAGAAAAAAATATTTATTTCATAAGCTGGATGTAATTTGTAAGTTTCTTGTCCAATTTATACATGAGTACATTCGTACCCCCCCAAAAAACAAGGACCCGTGCGCGATGAATATGTTGACGACCCAGTAAGAAGACTTGTTAATGATTTTCATACCTCAGGGTGATTTGATATGAATTGTTGCTTTGTAAAACGTATCTGAATTGATATGATGTGATATATAAATATACATTATACTTTCTTTTTAATGACCGTTTCGATAACAGACTACATATACGTCAATGAAAGCAGGCTTTCGCTTTACTTAGCATAAAAATATTGAGATTTTCCTCAATTTTATTTTTTTCCCTCAAACCATTAAACCAAAAACAGGATCCTGATTATCGAAACTGAAAATAATCAAATAAAGAGTTATGGCCACTTTCCCCTGAATTCGGTTCACTCGAATTACAATGTACCAAATTCTGAATTTTTAGATATTTTCGGAATAAAGCTTTTAAAACATTATCTCATATTTACATGTAAATAAACACAAAGAATTTTGTGACAAGATTCTTAGAACTGAAAAAAAATTCATGCCCAAAAAGCTTGCTGTAAAGAGCTGATTTAGGTATTTTCTCTCATTTTTCTAAGACAGACACTAAGAACCAAAATGGTATAGTGCTTAAACGAAGAGGAATACATTCGGAAACCATCCATAGAAAACTTATTTTGGTTTTGGATGTCTTTTAAGGTCGAATTTTATATATAAAATGGCGAAAATTAGACCAATTGTGTGAAAACAGGCTTAAAAGTTCAGTAAGAACAAATTTTAGAAAATTTTAGAAAATGACCCTACTAGACTAAGTGACCAAAATAAAGAGAATGATACCTCTTTAAAGTTCATTGGCACTGTGCATTTCTTAAAATATAATATAAGATTAAGTTTCTAAAAATAATTTTAGATTTATGAATAATCATATCAGCATTTTAATGTGGTATCCACCTAATAAGCTTAAAAAAGCAAACTTTGTTAAGAGGTAGGGCATAAAAAGGTGACCTTTTAAAGGAGGTCGAGCATCTACAATGCAATATTTAAAAAAAAGAGAATTTAAAAATTGGCCTTTTAACAAAGGTGTCTGTTTTTTAGAAGTTCAGCTGAATATTATTGTTCCGTTTGCATGTCGTATAAGTATAAAAAAGTCTTATATTAAAGCAAGTTATCTTCAGTCTACTCTTAACTGTTCCTGCATTTATCTTGATGGTGTCCTGTGACTGACTCAACGTTTGTCTTATATTATATGTTAATGTCGGGCTTTTGATAACAGTATTTGCAGGAATATTTTACCCTTTTAGTTTTGCTCAAAATAAATTCTTCCGCCTACTAAAGTATTTGTTCTCTGATCGGATTTGTCGAATTTCTGTTTTTTGTGATTCGTCTGTTGCTGCTTTTAATTTTTCTTTCGGTCGCATGTTAGGGGAGTGTTGGGTACCCACTAAACTAATTCAACCCCATGACATGTCTCATGTGCCTGTCCCAAGTCGGGAATTATGGTCATATGTTTGTCTTTGTGTTTGTTTCATGTGCATTTTTGATAATATTCAGATAAGAGCAGTATTATTTTACGCATACACGATTTTTCTTGTTTCGGGCGATTTAGAGGTTTTCACAAGGAGTGGTATTCCACCCTAATTGAAGGCCTTGTGGAGATTTGTAAATTACTGTTTTTCTTTTTTTTCTTGTGGTGGGAGTGCAGTCTCTCTGACCCCATATCTTTTCATTTTCATATTCAACAAATGACAAATCCGGACGGTAGGGCAACATGCAAAATACCCCAATAATAAAATGTGATAGCGTTCAAATGTAACAATACTCGATGGTGACTACCGCGATGACTTTTATTTTTTCATCAAAAATCATTGGTTAAGTATTTTTTCTGGCAGCAGCAACCCTTTATCAATAGAATCTGATAGTAGGAACACTCCATAGAGTACCATATCGACTAAGATATATATTCCATATGCAAGAGCGGAAAGTACACAACGAGAAAATCAATCCTATTCCATCATTATATATATAGTCAACTTCTAGATATATACAATAGCTCTTCCAGTTTTGTAGTATCGTCGTATTAAGTTCAATAGTATAGATAAATACAGATAATTAATTTTGATTTATTAAGTATATCAACTGTATTGCGGAACCTTAATAAAAAGCTCGAACCAGCTCCCTCTCTTTTTCCAAACAGCCTAAGTATGAGTCTGCTTTATGCATAAAAATAAATGAATTGACGAAAAGGGGGCACAGTTGATACACAACTGAATAGCGAAAGTCTGCTGGAACACACGCCCCACAAACGGCACAAAAATGTTGTTAAATAAAACTCAACCATCTTGCATATGTTATTTTCATATTACTGTTGGTTAGAATCAGAATTATGTATTGTACAAAGGAAGGATGTATATGTTATCGAGATTTTGACAGCTAGATATGTATATGTTATCGGGATTTTGACAGCTAGATATCGTAAAATATCATCCCGTGAACCAGATTATGAATCTAAAAGTTGCGGCGAGTGAGCGTAGCGAACGAGCCCAAAGATTCGTATTCTGGCGAGCGGGGATGATACTTTAAAATATCTCAGCGTTCAAAATTCCGATAACTAATTTATCATTTTATATTTGTTTGTATTCTTAAAGTATAATCGCGTATGCATTAAAAAGGTCTTTTTAGTCAAATACACTACGTTTTATATAGATAGAAAAGAAAAGCTTGTCATCAAACAAAAAAAATCCGCGAAACGGTAATCAATGACGTCACAGGTAAATCATCAACGTCATTTGTGTAAACAATGCCAGCTGGATGGAGGAAACGTAGGATTACTTGGTTACCGCTTCAGTTTTCAATAAAATTTCATAAAATATAGGTAGGTTACATTTCCTTTTGTTGGTTGTGCTGTTTAAATTTTTTTTTCCATAATCGTCCCAGGAACTTAAAAATAGTCCCAGCAGGATATATCAGGAAGTCGGAAAGACGTAATTTTCAAGAGGACTTTTCATGTGTTCCTTGATGTTTACAAGAAACAAGTCTTTTGTTAAACGAAAGATCATATAAAACTTTATTGAAAAATGGCAATAAAAAATAGCATGATGTCAAAAATGCTTTAAAATACTGGATGGAACTTTGGGAGAATCGATTGATATATTCAGGTCAAACGCTGATATATTCGGGTCAAGTTCATTTGCACGCGCTCGCTACGATACGACTTTTACTGAACGGTTCAACAGGTCTATATAGTGATGGGGAAGGATGATAAGTTAGCATAATTTTTATTTTGGCCAAGATATTATGCATAAATGAAAAAATAATAAATTTGTTGATTTTTCCATTTTAACTTATATTAAAATACCTACTGACAAATCTTACACTACCAACAATATGGGAAGACCGAATAGGAAAACATATGGAGGCATTGCAGTCGAACTTTCACCAAAATAAAAAAATTATGCCATGAAATAGATTGATGGGATTGTAGGTGTCCTATTTCTCTGTAATGTGTGTAGCAAGAACTAAAAGTGAAGAAAAACTGAAATATATATATTATTATTTTTGCTTGTTAGCAAGGGAAATAACTCTAAAAGTTGACTAATTTCAGCTGCCATTTGTCCAGGACATAATTTCCCAGCTAAATTTGTCATCCATGTAAATAGTCCAACATGGGGTGCATCAAATTCACAACAATTGTTGGAGAAAGCAACAAAGAATGTTTTAACACTAGCAGATGAAAAAAATATCAAGTCTATTGCAATTCCATCTATTAGTAGTGGGAAGTAAGTCACATGTTTATTATCCTGAACAACAATTGGACTGTCATGATGAGTGCTGTGATGGGGGGAGGGCAAAAGAGTTTACAAGTTTTGGTCTAACACATATATCCGATTCACCTCTCATATCAGAGCAAGCATACAATTTCTAGGCGAGAATTAAGATATGTAATATTTTTACGAAATTTAAGTTAAATTGAATTAGATCTGAATCAGCATTGCCTCATCATGACATTTTCATGTTGTTTTTTTTTGTATTGTAAGTCCATTATATTTTATCTGAGTTTGTGGGTCTTTACAGCTCAAATGAAATATGTTGGATATTGGTATCAGGTTATTATTTTGTTGCATGCAACGGAAAAACCATTGCCATGGATTAATGGTCATGTAACTTTATTTATGATCTAGAAACATTTTCTAAATACATAATACTGTATTTGAACCTTTAAGGCTATAAATTAATATTTGTACAATTCGAAAATCCATTGCAAAGGTTTTCCTTGTATTGTCAAGAATACATTGTTTTGTTCTTTTGAGCATACAGAAAAGGTTAAATATAAAATTGATATTCTAACTTACTTTGAATTTTTAAAATAGAATGTAGAATGATCAAGACAAATAAAAATGTTTACATTGTGAAATAAATGAACATGCTCAAATGTTACAGGACAATGTAAAATGTACATAAAAACAGTTTGCTAAGACTGTAACCAGCATTAATTTTCTCTTTGCTAGCGGCTATTTGTCCAGGTCACAATTTCCCAGCCAGGTTCGTCATTCATAGTCATGGACCTACCTGGAAAACTGATAATGCTCAACAGCTGTTAGAAAAGACTATTCATAATGCATTTAAATTGGCTGATGAAAAGAATTTGAAAAGTATTGCTTTTCCTTCTATTGGGAGTGGACGGTAAGGGTTAATTAAGGGAGAATAAAATGACTATTTGTCTGTTGGCTTTGCATGTGTTTTAAGTTCTGTCTTGTGCTCTTATTTTGTCATTGCTTTCCATTTTTTTTACCCATGCCAATTGCCAATACATTATTTATTTATTATTTTATTAGTAGACCTTTGTTTGTTTTATCCAGAAATTGTTTTAATATTGACAAAAATGGCAAAAACTACTGTATTCCTCATATTAAACGCCAAGGGCTGTTACAAAATTTAACAATAGGGCGCTTATTAGAATCGTCAATATCCGGAAGTCCAGTTTGAAGTAGTTGTTGGTTTCATAGTTTAGAATTGCCTGATATGAAAAATTATTATATTAATGTCTTTCGATATCAAATTGCAGTTTTTTCAAAGAATTTTCAGTTCTTCAATTGTGCAATGCTGGGGGACATAAAGGATTGCTATCAGAATTAAGGTCAGGGTGGTTAATATGAGAAATACATGTATGGTATGTTATGTACTGTTCAGAAATCCCATTTAAGGATGTTCGCTGCTCGTGTTTTTGATTTTTGTCAGATTTTCGGAATCCTCTGGTTTTATCCATCTAAATAGCTGAACAAATTTTGCCCATCAACCCCCACTTTTCTTTTCATATTCTAAT
>JARWCS010000007.1:9613057-9625911 GCA_034783895.1 Geukensia demissa | reverse complement strand
CAACAAAATACTATTAAACAATTATTTAAACTTCACTCTTCAAAGTTTACACTATTATTATTTCAACATAATTTTTTTAAGGGTAAAAAGTTGAAAATCAGGAGTTATCAGGAGTTTTCACATGAAATTCAGGAAAAAATCAGGAATTGATCAAAATCAGGAAAAATCAGGAATAATCAGGAAAATCAGGAAGTGCTTGACGGACTGTAACTGTTCCCTTGCTTTTTCTAACTTCGGGAACCAGTATTTCCGCCCAGTGACAGACTATTTGTACCATGTCCATCTCGCCCCAAACTATTCCCATATTTCTGTTATGTTTTTCGCTCTTCAGGAAGGAGGTCTATTAAGCATAGTTGATAGGAAATATGTCATGGCCAATAAAATTTGTCAGTGGGTCAAAATCAAAATAACATTTGTTCAATAGCATCTCATTTGATTTATGATTGAAAATATAGAACTGGCAGAAATGTGATGGGTCTGGCAAAACTTGGTACCCTGTAGGCCCCAATGTCTGACAGGAAAAAAAACCTGTTTGCATCTCTGGTTGTTGGTCCCAAAATTAGGGTAAACAACGTAGGGGCTAAGATACATTGCACTTTTTACATAATGTAATGTCATATTGTCAGTTGATTCAATCAATTTTTATCAAAAACATACTAACTTGGTTGTTTCAGAGGAGTTGCGCTGAAAAGGTCGTTTACTCTCACAAAAATGAGGGGATCAAAATTTCGTGGTAATATGCAAAAGTACATATAATCTTACGAGTAGTTTCAGAGGAGTTGCACAGACAAATTTTGTGACAGACACACCGACAGGCCATAGTATAGGGAGACATAACTTCACCAAAATAGTTAAATTTTCAATGTATTTTGAATTTACCCCACGCTTATGACGTTATCAGTTAGTACATGTGCACTCAAATGCAAAATCATTTCTGCAATATTAAAAAATCTCTCCAAAGGGTGAGTCCATAGTAAAAATATTTTATTTGATTCTTTCACTCCCAAACGTTTCGGCCCTATAGGCCTTCTTCAGTGGAACACAAGTCTTTTTTAGTTGTTACATGGCTTCCATCTATAAAGAATTACATGGAGGAAAGGGCTTTGAAAATATTTATAGACTGATAAAGAAGGTAAGTACAATTCCTATCTATAAACAGTGTAGGATTTATAGATGGAAGCCATGTAACAACTAAAGACTGTGTTCCACTGAAGAAGGCCTATAGGGCCGAAAAGTTTGGAGTAAAAGGACCAAATAAAATAAAACCATTTCTGATTTTTTAAAAGCAACAATTATACTGTTCTTATGTTGATTTAGGGTATATTATGTCAATACTAGAAAATCACTTAATTTCTAAGGCCAAAAACAGGTCATACCAAACCCACTCCTTTAAAATAAAGTGGGATCCTTACAAGGCCCTCACCGCACAAACTCCTTTACCAGAAAACAATTTTTGATCAAATACACAACCAAAACTACATGTTCTCAGGGAATCGCTGTTTTTTTTTCTAATGACAACTCTTATAATCTTTACCCTTATTAGGGACATTTATTTATGACAATATTTACATTGTGTTGTAATTTCAAACTCTTGCTCTTCCTAACAAGAGTGAACAATAAAATAAGCAAAAGTTAAAAATCACATTCATGTATACAACATTTTTAAAATAGGCATGTCCATGATTTGATGAATTCCATTGGATGACGACAATGAGGATGATATCGGTGATTTACCATTCTGTAACGAGAAAACAGTCAAGTTTAAGGAACAATAGAATTTCAAGCCAAACTTGCAAAATTCAAGTAAAGTCAAAATGACACAATTTTCATTACAACATGTAAAATTCAATATGTGTGATTCAAAATCAGATATCAAATTAGTCAGTGTAGTAATAACTTGCAATAAAAACCTACAATGTTCAATTTTGGTCAATTTCATATCATTTGGTTATCATCAGCAGTTGTGATTTCTATGTGAAATTGTTTAATGTATTTCAGCTAGTAACTAGTTCATACAAAGCTGTATTTTCAGAACTGTTCAGTTATTGATTTGTACAATGTTTTATGGTTGTAAATTGTTTAAAATGTTATTTCAGTGCTTGAATGATACAAATTTATCTTAATGCACATGTCAACACAACTTAGTATAAAAGAAAGGGAGTTGCCAACCATGCAAGTTATATTTTAAGAATCTCATTCCCAACATTTCATTCAACTCGTCTGATTTTTCCTTCAAACTGAAAACCGACCACCACCATTCCCAATAGGATATGCAAAAGTAGTTTACGAGCTCAATATCTTAACTAATTATAAATAACCTGGCTGGCATCTCTCTAAAAGTAATAACTTATAATGGTATAACACATTCACCGAAGAAGAGGCTTACAGTATCACATGTTAGTGCAATGAAAATCAATTTTTGATCATTTAAAAAAAATGCAAATTTACAGAAAAAGATATATGGGTTATACAATTAAAGTTAAACATCTAAAGACTGCTAGAAATTCATCTAACAAAGGTGCCGAGCAAATTTCTAAAATCTATACAATTCAAAAATGCTTTACTAAATTATATTTCTGAAGAACATTCAACAAACATAAAATTGAACATACAAAGATGCACACTTTGTTAGAAGTATTTAATAGATAAAAAGTGAGACCTATAAATTTCTTCATCGGTTGTATGGATGATAACCTCCTCCACGCCCGGACTTCTGTGATTTACCATATGTGCTGTTCTGTTGTCCTACAAAAGAGACCAACATTCAAACTTCCCCTCAATCAACTTCATCACTTGCACATACGTCTTACACAAACACACATACAAAACCTATGTTGCCTGGTGAGATACTAATTTTTCAATGCCTGAACAAAACAAAAATAAGCATGCAAACTTTGTTCAGTTGAAGGACTTCAGGTAAATGCTTGAGTTCCATCACTACTGCAGTCCTACATATTACAGTATTCTAATAGCTGCTACAAACATACTATAGTTAAAGAAGCATCAAGCTTAATATTTCACATCCAGTAATCATAAGGTATCCTAAAAGTTCTATTTCATATAAACCTAAATTTGGCTACAAATTTCTATCAAGTTAATATTTGCCAAATAGGAGCCTGTAATCGCTCACCTGTCTCAAACAGCCTTGTATTTAAACTTTGTGCAGATACCCTAAGAAACAATCATACAAAGTTGCATCTAAATCCATTCAGTATTTTCAGAGAAGATTTTTAAAACAAACTTCAAAATTAGCTTAAAAAAAAGTCTAAAAGGACCATAACTCCTACAAGAGATAAGGGATTTCCACAAATTTCACCACAGATAGATTTCATCATGCTGAACACTTTCACCCTTTATCAGAATTTGGCTTAAGTTTACGGTTTTTTGAGATATATGCGAAAATCTATGGTCAGACCCCCTATGGTCTATTTTTAGTAACGGCAGCCATGTTTTTCAACGAATCAAAAATTAAAGCACAAACTTTGTGCAGAATACCCTAAGGAACAATCATACAAAGTTGCATCAAAATCCATTCAGTAGTTTCAGAGATTTTTTTTCTAAATGTTAACGACGATGATGACGCCAAGTGACGGCAATAGCTCACATGGCCTTTGGCCAGGTGAGCTAAAATGTGATTTAATTTTACAACTGAGCCCATACCAATGAATATGAAATTTTAATAGTATTAAAACAAATAACTTAAAAATTTATATTGTTGAAAAAGCTTTTATTGAAATTGTGTCACATGGAAGCATACAAAATTTTAAATTACCAGCACTCTTTAACCACAAAACAGAATTTCTAAACTAAGAACTACCAAAATTCAACCCATCAATTATATTCAATTACAATAACAAGAATATTTCCTACAATTACAAGAAAATAGCAAGGTTTCAAAGATTTCTAAATTAAAGAATCAACAAGATAGGTAAAATGGCTTCATGCATTTTTAATTCATGGATTTTTGCGCTGGTTAACAGGTATTCTGTATATCTTATTTCATACATAACTAAAAATTGAAAGATTTCAGTCTTTTTTTTTGTTTTTTTAAAAACAAGCATATAAAATAGTGTGAATTTGGGTCAATTTGAGAAAGAAGAGTCACACAAGGTTATGGTTTAATATTATAGGAAGAACGATATGATGAATTTAATACTCGTTTCCAGGATTAGATTTTTTGGGGCTCTACAGCCATTTTTATTGCTATTGTTCCAGAGCCAAAATTAATCATTTTAGGAAAATTAATCAACAGCACAACAAAATAACTGCAAAGCAAGTTAATTAGCAGCAGTTGATGATCTGTTACCTACCTTGATCATATCCCCAGTTTCCATTGCTGCCATAATCATAGCCTACAAAAAGATCAGGAAGCATCAAACCATGTTCAAATTTGATGCCCCATATTTTTGGGCCTTTATTGATTTGCCTTTATTTTTACAAGAGAACAGGACTTATACTTCTAATGCCAAATATT
The DNA here is from genome assembly GCA_034783895.1 of Geukensia demissa. Taxonomy (NCBI): domain Eukaryota; kingdom Metazoa; phylum Mollusca; class Bivalvia; order Mytilida; family Mytilidae; genus Geukensia; species Geukensia demissa. The sequence goes on along the minus strand of JARWCS010000007.1, from coordinate 9,621,437 downwards.
TTGGGGTTCTTATCTAAACTTTACTTTTTCATAACATTAAACATTTTACACAACACATTATGGGCCACATAGGTTATATATATTTTATGTTCTGTAACTGTTCAGAGACATCATTGTACAATTTTGCATTTGTTTTAATGAATTTCTATCATTTCTTTATTATTGACTAATTGCTTAATATACAGACACAATTTTGTCAGCATAGAAAAAAAAAACGAAACAGGTAATTGTTAGCCGTATTTTGTACATGAAAAAGAAACAATACGGGTAAATCGTTCCTCAAAAAGAGAAATTCTGTTAAAACCTGAGAAATTCATGCCTGTATACAATTTTAAAAACCACTTTATGTTTAATTAATATGATCATATTCAAATTTTGTACAGGAAACCCATTGACTTTTCATGAATTAGGGGCTTGTGCAATCTTAATCAGGAAGTCTCATCACCTAAGCTGTCACATTTCGTGTATGCAATTTAAAAGTATACAAAAAGATATAGATAACATCACTGGAAATTTGACAGAATAATTAAATAGCAAGTTAACTCCATCACAGATAAAATCATTTGTAAGGATGTAATATCATGGGATAGTCTTCCAGTTTGAATCAGAATTTATTAATTAAATTTATTATACATTGGCCAGATATCATTATGAAAATTGGCAGACCAATTACTGTTGATTATATTTCAATAACTCAGGAAACTAGTAACTACTCAACGAAAAATGAAATAATCTTTTATAAAATTTAAATGCAACCATGGACAAAATGTATAAATCTCGTTAAATTCTGATCGTCTGATCATGAAGAGGTGCAACTGGCATATCATGTATTGTCAATTCGGTAGCCAATCTTGACTTAAGGTTAAATTGAAACTTTGATCTTTGATATTAAAAGGCACTAAAGCAAGATCTTGCTTTTCACTATCTTCTAATTACCATGTTCATTTTTTTACATTGCAGTTTTTCATGTACAAGTTTTGTTAATTAAGAAAATCTAAATTTTTCCATAGTATTTAGATATATGTTTTTTTTATCAAAATTAAAATTAAACTAATTAGACCAATTCTGATTTTGAGTAAATATATTTGAAAAAGTTTTCTAAACTTCATAAGAAAGCTGCCTCTTATCATCTAAGACCTTTGTTATCTACACAACTTCAACCTATACACATAATCCCATTATAACAGCAAAACTTGCATGCTGGGGTCAATAGTGCATGCACCAAAATTCATCATGTGTAGCCTTGTTGAAGTTGTGCCTGATATGATTTAATATAAACACAAATTCAATAAAACAGACAGTGAACCTAGCTTACCTGCTCCATAACCACCGTATCCACCAGCATAGTAATTCTGGTCATATCCACCTCCCCAGCCACCATATCCATAGTTGTTGTAGTAGTTGTTGTCATAACCACCATAACCTCCGTAATTTCCATAGCCTCCATAACCTTGGTTACCATAGTAACCACCTTGATTGTAACCTGTAATTAACAGCACATAATCCATAAACCTGGTCACAATAAAGCTAAGGAGTTTTATCAAGAAAAAAAAATCAAAAAGTGTTAGTGATTTTGTTACCTTTTTTCAAAGCATCCTCCCCTTTTTATTGGGAAAATTGGCAAAAAAATAGGCAGACAATGAAGCGCTGTAGTAATATTTGCTGTTGTGAGACGAATGATTGGGGTAAAATTACGTATTGGGTAGTGAAACAAAGTAAAGTTGAACTTCTAGATGGAAAATTGCAACCGTGCCAACTTTGGACAAAAAAAGATATCTGAAATACTCGAGTACTTTAGGAAACGAAAGTAAACACGCTCCACAACGCTTGCCATGGAAGCTGAGGCATTTCTGAAGTAAACTATCAAATTTTTACCAGTTTACATCTGTAATTTTTATAATTTTGGGAAATACACAGAAATGGGAACTATCTCTGGGGAAAACTGCAGAAATTTGGAGGTAAATAAGGGCTAACAAAATCACTGAACTGTTAGCTCTAAATTTAATCCATAATAGCAAACAAAATCTATGATTTCGTTAAATCACCTCTATCGTCCACAAAAAAAACACAAAAAAAAAATTGATTAGCGAAGAAATTTATACTCTAGGATATTTTGTTGAAGACCAGATGGATTTATTTATTGGGGATACCATTATTTGGAAGTTTTTTGATGAAGACAGGAGACAATATTTGTCCATGCATCTTCCTCACTGATTGGCCAGACAATACTAGAGATCTGTCAGGCCCATTTACTATTATCCTGTCAACTAGTCAAAAAGACTTGTCAAACATGATTGTACGTTAAAGTTTTTAATGGAACACAAAAGCATTTAATGCTGACAAGGCCAAATAAAAAAAATATGTATGGTTCCTGTCAACCAACCAACCTAAACTTTCTTCCAAATAAATAAAAAAAAATTTAAAAAAAACCACCGACACTCTTTAATTTCAGGAAATTTTTTAACATTCCAGACCACATCCAACAGTATACATCATAGCACAATCGGAACATCAGTGTGCAGGCCAATTTGTTTGTCTATCTTCAGATATAAAGAATTCTACCTGTCCATGCTGCAACACAGTATGTTTGTTTGTAAAGTATCTGTCAGTTTAAGTTTAAAGGACAGTAAGGAGTGGGGGAAAAGGAAGAAATTCCAACTTAATGTCTTTTTTTTTTCAAACAGGTGACCAGAACCATACATATTATTTTACTTTGCCTTACACACATTGTTGAGATCTTTCTTTCATATATTGGTGTTGAAGATTTATTCTTCTTTCCACAACCAAACTTCAAACCAGTTTTCCTTTTTTGATAGGACTGGTTTGAAACCTTCAATTTTTTTTTTACGTTATCTCGCCCTTTCATCTTAACACAATGAAGGTTCAACCCCAGACCCAAATCCATTGTTTAGACATCGAAAACCACCAGATGACAGGGACCCAGGTCTAAACCCAGACCCTAATCCCTTGTTTAGACACCTAAAACCACCAGATGACAGGACAATACAGCTACAGCTAGCTGTATGCCTTTCAACACTTTTTCAAGTCTGTTAATCTTACTGATTTGAAAATTGAACTGAAATATGCTAGGAACTATGCCTTGAATACTAAAAGAAATTTGTCCTTTAAAATCTGTCACTGGTGTTGAGGTGCCTACTTAACCTACCTCCACGTCCCCTACCTCTGTCTCCGCCCCAAGGTCCTCCGAATCCTCCTCTCCCTCTTTTGCTCTGATTTGTGGGTGTGGCTTTCTTTACATCAAACTACAAATTTTTAAAAACTTCAAAATAAGGTTTATATTTGGAAATTGATATTCATATTCTATAGACAGTCAAGTTTTACCATTTACAAGGCTTTTTCTTTATTCAGTCTGAGAAGTTCCATAGTAGAATTACACATTATAACACCTGTTAAAAGCAAGAAAATAGCAAGAGATTTGTAAATTATTAACAAAAATGTAAAATAGTTTGATCAAAATGATCCACATTATCTTTAGATCTTTTACACTTTTGTTTGCAGAGCTTGAACAGTTTTTCATTCTATTTTTTGATACCTGCCCTCAACTGTTTCGGCTCCTTTGCATCCACTCAAATCCTGCATCTCGCTGGAAGTGGAACAAAAGGAGGGTCAGACATGATTCATTCATACAATAACAATATTTTTCCAGCACTTTAGCCATCAACCATTGTTATTTTTAGCCTTTACCATAAAACTGTTATATGATTAAGTCAGCTTTGTTCTCATATTGAAAGCTTTGTTTAACATTCATTCAGTAAACAATGCAAAACAAATATTAAATTTATCCTGAAATCTAAAATGGTACTGAAATGTAAAGTCTGTTGCAAAAACCATTTTAATACTGAAATATGCAAGTTTCATAAAATGTAAAAATTAAATAACAATGCTAACAGTACATTCATGAATGATGCAATATTTTTACACAGGGGAACTTTTCTTCTCTTTCTATATGAAGATATATATCAGTAAAAACATGGCAGTTAGGCCATAATAAAAAAATTCCTAGATTTACATCCAACTTTTCAAAAAAATTGGGGCGGGGAGGCGAATTTTATTTTTTATTTTTTATTTTTTCTAAAATAAAATTGTATGGAAAATAACGATTGAGTGAAAACCATTTCTGTCGTCCTCGTTTTTCAGTGACCGGAAAAGTCGTATGTAACATTAATTCTGGATCGGACTCGGACAACACAGGGATATTTCCGGTCAATTTTTTTTCGGCGAAAATTTTTGAAAATAAAAAAAATTGGGGCGGGCGGGGATGAAAATCTAGGAATTTTTTTATTATGGCCTTAATTGCTATAGCCTTTTTGCTAGGTCCATTTTAAAGCTTTCTCATCAATACAATGCTGTGGCATCATTTATAATACCAACTATTTAATAGCAAGTTTCTCTGATCTTAAAAGTACCGGAACAAAATAATGCAAACATAAAACCAGTCATGTGTTTGAATGTTTTAAAGACCTTTGCAAACTCTGGACAGTCCAGAGAAATAGTGGAGCAATGTAATCATTAATTTCCCAAATCAACTGTTCAATATTGCTGATTTTACCCAAAGAGAAATAGTGTGCCAAGAATAAATAATTTTCCAGATCAAATATTAAATATTGAGGACAATAATTTCTAAAAGGAACTAAAGCTTTTGCATCAATTGTGCCTAACAAGAGTGGACCAAAGTAGGAAAAGAAAATTCTCCATTTTCCTTGGTCACCCCAGGTTCATGGTGGATGATTGAAAATGGCAAAATCCCTATGAACTGTGGTGTACATAGACTTGAAACAAAAGCAATTTCAAAAATTCAACCAACCTGACCCATGGAGTTTACCAAAATTAAACTTCAGAAATAAAATCTTAGACATTTGACATAGTTACCAGAGAGAAATGTGCCTGATCTATCTGTAATATATCCATGGGTATTAAAGTAGACAATTTAGCATGAAACTACCCATTAGTTTACCAAAGACAAAACATACTGCATCATTTATAAATTCACTGTTATAAATCTAATCTATCAAGCAAATATAAATTAAATCCTACCTCCTGGGTGCCCAATTTATGTGAGGTTTCATCTAATACTTTCTTTACAGCTTCTTCAGAATCAAATTCAACAAATACAAATGCCCGTCTTTGGTCTTTCTGTTTATCAAATGGCAATTCAACTTTCTCTACCTGTAACAACCAATAAAATGAAAATGTCAAACATGGATCTGAACTTCTGTATTACTTCTCATCCAATTACATATCATTGCCACATCTTAGCATAGGGATTGAACTATACTGGTATGGCCAGAGCTGTATTATTCAATATCAACCAGTTCATCAGCTCCATGATTATACTTAGGCCACTCCAAATTAATTAATAGTTCTTCGGATTAATTGGCTCCTCATATTATGGCTTCAAAATTTCAAAAAAAAATTTTTTCTTCACTTTTTAGAAATTTTCATTGCTATTCCTAAATATAAAAATTTTAATTTGCTCGCTCAATCCTAAAAAAAACTACAAAAATAAAGGGAAAAAAATATGTTTGCATCAGTTTTAGAGGTTGCGCTTCAATCATTTGCCATTGCAAGAAAAAAATTTAAACAAAAAATTTTGCTGGCTTGCGCCTTTTTTTTAATCATTAAAAAATACAAAGAACTAGAAATAAATTTGGAGTGGCGTTATATACAAATAACTTGTGTAGAGGGAAAGTGGGAGGTTATTAAAGGACAACCCAGATTAAGGCCTCACTGCTGCCTACAGACGTATCAAACTGGAGGTCCATATCCTGTACCCTGGGCTCTTATAAAGTTCCCATATTGCTGAATCACAGAAAAGTTATTATTACATTATAAATTATTATTTATATTATAATAATACTACATTTTTTATTCAGACCTGAACCTGCAAGTAGTTCCCAGGAACCTGGTCTCTCCCCTGCTCACCTTGTCGACAGTGTAAAATATTTACATTACTCTGACAAAATTTATTTAACTTCAATAAAGGTGCCTATGACCATTTTTTCCGGCAGTACAAACTGATTAAGAAAAAAAAATTAATGAGATCTGTCATGCATAACTGACAGGGGAGAGGCCATCAATATGTTTGGGATCAGTATAATCTAAAAATAACTCCATACAAAATATCAAGTGGCTAGGCCTAATAACTGGGGCCGAGAAAATGTGAAAAACAGTGACCGCTCATGCATAACTGAGGGGGTGGAGTATGCAATCAGGGTGAACTTCTGTGCCAGGACTATTGTTTGGGGCAGCAGAAACTGTGTGACAACTAAATGTGATTGTTCATGAATAACAGAGGGGTTGGGCCATCAATTAGGTGTTGAATTGGGATGTTCTCATATAGACACAACTCCATACCAGACTTGGACTACTGGTTAGGCTGTAGAAACTGAAAACTTACTGAAAGTGATCACTCATGCATAACTGAGGAGCCCAACCATAAATTGGTTGTAGAATGAGGATGTATGGATATAGACGTAACTCAGCACCAAATATCAAGTGGCTAGGACCAATGGTTGGAGCTGTAGAAACATGCATAACTGAGGTAACTTCACACCAAATAGCAAGTGGTTAGGACCACTGGTTGGAGCTATAGAAACTTAACATGATCACTCATGCATAACTGGGGTAACTTCACACCAAATAGCAAGTGGCTAGGACCAATGGTTGGAGCTGTAGAAACTTAAAATGATCACTCATGCATAACTGAGGTAACTTCACACCAAATAGCAAGTGGCTAGGACCACTGGTTGGAGCTGTAGAAACTTAAAATGATCACTCATGCATAACTGAGGTGGTGGTGCCATCAACTTAGTGTTGATTTGTGATGTACCTTTATTCGTACAATTGTGTAATGAATTATATGGACCTATTACTACGATAAGCATCACGATTTCCCATAATTTATAATTGCTGATATTGAGCGGTCAACATTATCCCTATGTCTCTCCTCCGGGACTTTTTCCTCCCTGGCAAGACAAAGTGGTAAAGATAGAATATGCGGGAGGAGTCCATCTGATAATTTTTTGGCAAGGAAATGGAGAAAAAAAACATCAAAATTGGATGTAAATTTTTAAAAAAAATTCTGAACTATTAAGCCATTATTTACCTTTCCAAACTTTGAGAAATATTCTTTAATATCAGCTTCAGGTGTGGTAGGTTCACATTTTCCAACAAATATTTTCTTACACACTTCCCTGCGAGGATTAGCTCTTTTGGGGTCAATTGTCCTTCCATTTAATTTGTGTTCTTTTTCTTCTAGTACCTTAAATAAAATACAGCAATCATCAACAATGACTAACCATGACCAACCGTTTCTACTAGCAGGACATGTCATGTGAACTTGAACAATAACTCAAAATTCATGAACGTTAATAAATTGTTTTGTTGAATGATGTCTCAAAAGTTTATTTAACTTCTTGATTTTTGGTAAAAAATCTGGAATTAATCGTGTTTTTCTTCAGTCTGATTCAGCATGCAATGTCACCCAAAATTCGGAAATTGTTATGTTGCTTGCATGAACAAATGTTGATTCACCTTAATTCTACTGTTATAGTAAATATTTTTTGCTTAATACATGTGGAGTTTTAATCTAACTGCATGTTTGACAAAATTTGGGGGAATCAGGTAGCAAAACTGAATCATCTATTTATCAAGCAAATTACCAACAAGCATTCATTGTCATAGAAATAATTAAATCTACTGACAGGATTAAAAGAATTTTTTTGAAATATCCAAGAAATACTTCAGTTTTTTTCAATGTATATTTTGATCATGTTCAAGTACAATTAGCTATTTTTAAACTTCGGTGCTTCGCAAGTTCAGCATGATACGACCGCAGCATGTTGACATGTGAAAGGTGAACAAATGAACCATTGGGTAAGTGTGGACACAGTGATATGACTGGATAAAAGATCATTTTGACTTGTATTATCCTCAAAACTGGTGTCACTTTTTTCACAATCAAAATCATATTAAAAATAAAATTTTTCCATATTATATGAAATTGAATTCCCCTCCCCCCACTATTTTGACCCCTTTTAGTTCGAAAACGGTAAGAGATAGAGAAAATCCGTTGACAGACCACTGAAAGCTCTCATTGAGAGAAATCAAATGAAAAAAAACTCAGCACCAAGTTCCTGGGTTAAAAGGAAGTGCAGATTTTGTATGGTGAACAATATGGTTAGGAGAGCTTTTGCCTTTAAAATTTCAACAAAGAATGAAAATAGTTCTCTCCTAATTCATTAATTAATATAATAATATACTTCAAGATTATTCATTAATTAATATAATAATATACTTCAAGATTAGGAAAATCTAATGTAAATTTTTTGAAAAATCCCCTACAAACTAATTCTGTAAA
>JARWCS010000007.1:9576128-9591936 GCA_034783895.1 Geukensia demissa | reverse complement strand
ACGCTTGTCTTGGCCAAGCTGGTGCAATAACTATGATCTTGCAGTTCTCTACTGCGATCTTCTGTAGAACAGGACTTAGAAACCTGAAAGGAGGAAAGGCGTAAGCGAACATTCCTTCCCATGATAGACTCATTGCATCCACTGCTAAGGACCTGTGATCTGGGACAGGAGACACAAAAGTTGGAAGTTTGCTGTTGAGACTTGTAGCAAACAGGTCTACATGAGGACAATCCCATTGGAGTGTGATGGCCTGAAAAACTGACTGGTGTAGCTCCCACTCTGTGTTGACTGGAGCTAAAGACCTGGAAAGACTGTCTGCTAACAGATTGAGTTTTCCCGGAATGTGACGAACTAATAGCTGCACATGAAGTCGAGAACACTGTGTCAGAATGTCCCAAGCTAGTTGAAACAGAGAAAAACAATGGGTACCTCCCTGATTCTTGAGATAAGCCACCACTGTGGTATTGTCTGTGGCCAACATGACAACTTTCCGAGTCAATGAGTCCTGAAAGTGATTGATTGCTAAAAGAACTGCCCTCATCTCCAGAATGTTGATGTGATCCTTCTGGAAAGACGGAGACCAAACCCCGGAAACTGTCTGACCTTCTAGAAAAGCTCCCCATCCTAGAAGAGAAGCATCCGTGTACAGTGTCAGACTTGGAGTAAGGGGAGAGAGAGTCACACCCTTTAGAACATTCTCCTTGACTAACCACCATTGCAGATGTGGAAAAATTGATGGTTGAATTGGAACCAGAGCTTCCCAATCCTGAGATGCAGGAACCCAACGTCTGTGAAGATAAAACTGAAGGTGACGAATATGAAGTCGACCCAGAGGAACTACATCTGCTAAAGAGTTCATTAACCCCAGGAGTTGAAGAAAGACTCGAGCAGTAACTGACTCCTGACAAAAGAGGTCCTGAATCTTCTGACAGAGTAGTAAGAACTTCTCTGCAGGGGGGGAAACTAGGCCTAAGTCTGTCCTGTAATGTTCCCCTAGAAAAAGGAAATCCTGGGATGGACTGAGCTCTGACTTTTTCCAGGAAACCAGGAAACCTAGTTGAAGCAAAAGATTGATAGTTGTCTGAGTATGAGAATTCAGAATGTCTTGGTTGAATTCCTTCAGTAGGGAATCGTCCAAGTAACAGTGAATCTGAATGGCCAAAGAATGAAGGTGAGCCATAACTGTTTGTAAAACCTTGGTAAAAACTAAAGGGGCTATAGCCAGCCCAAAAGGAAGGGCTTTGAACTGGAAAACCTGGTCGTTCCAAACAAAGCGGAGATACTTCCTGAACACTGGTGAAATCGGGATGTGGAAATAAGCATCTGAGAGATCCAGGGAAGTAGTCCACATACCCGGAAGAATGGAATCCCTGATTGACCTGTTTGTTTCCATTTTGAAATGGGGGACAATCAGAAAAGTGTTCAGAATAGAAAGATCGATCACCGGTCTCATTCCCCCTGTTTTCTTGGGAACAAGAAAAAGACGGGAATAGAAACCGAGATCCTGAGACTGTGAGGGTACTATCTCTATCGCTTCCTTTTGCAATAGAGTAGACACTTCCTCCGAAAGAAGCTGAAATTTCACTGGATCTGCAGGAACCGAAAAAGGAATCGGATCCTGAGATAACGGAGGTCGAGACCTGAACTGAAGACACAATCCCCCTCGAATTATTGACAATACCCATGCGTCGGTGGTGATCTCTTCCCACCGATTGAGAAAATGGGTTAATCTCCCGCCTACAGGAACTGTAGGTAGAGGAATCGGAAATGATTCCTCTATGGGAGGAGTCAACAACGTACGAGGGGGCAACACCCTAGGGGCGGGGATTCGGCTTCTTGAAACCCTTAGAACCAAAGTTCTTAGGGGGAGCCTTACCCTTGGAGCCAGAACTAGATGAAGATGCCTGAGCCTTGTTCACCACTTTCCTCTTCTTGAAATCAGAAGATGAAAAAGAACTAGCATGAGTAGAAGAAACCGACCTCTTGCCGTTGTTAACATGTACATTAACCTTGACAGGAGGAGGGACCTTACTGATTTCCTCTTGGACCTGCTGCAAAGAGAGACCAAAGATCTTGTCAGTGAGAGGAGATTTCAACAAGGAATCTTTCAGATTCTCACTGACCGGGGATTTGTCTAAAATTTCAGCCCTTTTGGACAGGGAGAAATTAGCTAAAGTCCCCATAAGAAGTAGCTGAGAAGCTCCAAGACACTTATTCAACTGGAGAAGCATAGCCTTGACCTCAGCTAAACAAGAAGGTTCCCCATGAAAATCCTGAAGCAGGGTACCTACAGTAGACAAGTAGTGTTCACCTGTACCAATAACCTGGGAAGCAGTGCGAAGCAAACTCTCAGAATTGGACCAGCTAGCCTGAGTAAGCCTAAGCCCATCTACTGGTTTGGAATCTAGCAAAGTAGACATAGCCTTGTCACAAGTAGGCACTGATTTTCCCAAAGTAGAGTCGAAAATCTCAAAGTCTTTCACCCTGAAGTGTGGGGTGAAAGAAGTAGGCCGAAAACCAGAAAATTTACCAGTCGACTGTTTCTCAGAACCTGGACGAGCCAACAAGTCATCAACAATCTGGCGAGCTGAGGAGATGTGAATACCCTCAGGAAAAGAAAAGTAGCTCTTTTCCGACCCCTTATCCAAGCCACAAGAAGCTTCAAAAGTGGAAGAAAGCTTCTTAGGCTTTGGGGGAGAGGCAAAGGGAACCTTCGCTACATCCCTCATGAGGGTGTAGACCCGGGCCCTTAACTGTTCCTTAGAAAAGGAACTGTCATCTGTCTCAGGTTCTATAGGAGACCCTTCATCGACAGAATCATCCTTGTCTCTGACTAGGGAAACTTCTTTCTCTCTAACAGAGGAAGAGTTCCCTAGTGACTGCTTCTGAGGAGGTGGAGGAGGAGGGGAGTCAGCTTCCTCAGAATCGAGGAATACCCTCTCCTGACTACCTGGAGCAGTCGATAGACAATCTGCCTCTCTTTCCTCGTCTTCCTCCTGGCGGGCAGGCGAAGACCTAGAGGAACCTCCAGTCTGAGATTCTAACATAGAAAGTCTGTTAGAAATAACCGACAAATCCGACTGGAAAGATCTCTGGAAATCAGAAAGTGTGTTCTTGATTTCCTTGAGAAAATCACCACTGCTTGTACTAGGACTACTGTTGGTATTGGAAACCGTAGTAGACTGTACGTCAGTTGAATCCTGTACCCTACCAAAACCTCCATAATTCATGGGGGGAGGCCAAAAGTTAGCATAAGGATTTTGGCCTTGAAACTGCATGTAAGGGTAGGGTTGAGACCAAGGTGCCCGGGACCAACTAGAGGTAGGAACTGGTGGGGCACCTGGGACAGAAAAAACTGAACCATAATATGAAACTGGGGGTCTGGAACCCGGCAAATTCGTAGTCATGCACATACCTGGTGCAGAAGACACAGAACCTGTGGTGTTGACAGGTCTGGAGACTGTATGAGTAACAGTTGACAAGGTTGGGATAATACTGCCCACTGAATTAGAAACTGAAACTTCGGAAGAAGCAACAGTGGTCAAATGACTAACACTACCATCCCAAAAACTGTCCGACCCGGTTATAGACTCAAACAAGGGACTACCGGGGCTAGCAAAATTATCCATGATGGACACAAAATTGACCAAAAAAAGGTACAAAAATAACCTTTGAAATACACAAATAAATTCAATGAATTACTAGTAAATAAACTAGTAAAAAACTTGACTAAATATCTAACTAATAACTAAAAAACGCCTTCATCTGTGCTTGAATTCTTCAAAAAAATCTGCACGTGGAATCCATGGTGTTGACTGTCATGCAACAGGAAAATGAATGGTGGTTATGGGTATTGTGTCTGGTCATGCGTGGTGATGGGGTGTTTCCCAAGGTCTTTAGTTATTTTTAGCCTTCTTCCTGTTGTCCTGTTATGCAATTGGGATATCTCCAGAATTTATGACGGTAACGTATTTATTGCAATAAATCCCTATATTAACCATGACAAAGAAAAAATACAAATTTTTGTGAAATTTAGATCATTTCAAAGCATAACGTTAAATGTCTTCTGTTCATATTTAATCATGTATTATTTTCTTTCAGAAAATCAAAGAATTAACATATATGCATTCTGAAGGAATTTTAGCTGGGGAATTAAAACATGGACCATTGGCCTTAGTAGATAAAGCCATGCCTGTACTTATGGTCATTACTAGGGACAAAGTTTATCAGGTATAGTGTAAAACATGGACACTTGGCCTTTGTAGATAAAGCCATGCCTGTACTAATGGTCATTACTAGGGACAATGTTTATCAGGTATAGTGTAAAACATGGACACTTGGCCGTTGTAGATAAAGCCATGCCTTTACGTATAGTCATTACTAGGGACAAAGTTTATCAGGAATAGTGTAAAACATGGATCAATTGCTTTATTAAATAAAGACATGCCTGTTCTTATGGTCATTAATGGGGACAAAGTTTGTTTGGGGTTTAATCTCACTTTCAACAATATTATGGTCATATTGGGGCAGTCAGTTTTACTGGTGAAGGAGGCCAGAGTACCCGGAGAGTAGTGCCAACCTTGAACAGGTAAATGACAAACCTTATCACATGTTTAAGTAGGTCTGTACTTGAGATAAATATATTATGTACTAGAGATAAATTTATTATGTACAGTAAACTCAATTCTGAGGAGCAGGCTTAATGTAAATTAATGCTTACAGCCATCTTTTCCATTGTCCACAACATCTATGTAATATTAAAATATGTTTAAAATGAATTCAATTACATGGAATTTGTGTATTATGTTTGTAATGAATTGAGTTACAGTAGTTTTGTGCTTTAAAAGGAACAACTTTTATATCTCAAACAAAACAAAATGATTATTATCATTATTATCAAACTTTTATATCTCAGGGTAAAATGATAAAATTTTATCAATAAATATTTGGATAAGTTGCACTGTAGTTTTTATTTGTTGAAAGATGCCTGCTTTTGGAGTGACAAAATGAATGTTATAAATCACTTTTCATTTAATACATGTATGGGTACACAATTCAAAAAGGACTGTATATTGTTAGGGTTTAACCTGAAGGTGGATTAGCAAATTACAGATGTGTGAACTGTTTAAAATAAAGCAAAAGAAATCACACGAAACATTACAAAATGATAACTGATAAATTTCTTATTAGACATACTGAAAGATGTGGAATGGGACAGGTATTTCAGTACAAGGGTTACTACTATGAAACCAAATGTAAAATGTGGACTGTTACAATTGATACATTTTGAACATTGTTGTAAAGAATCATTTCTCTAATTCTTTTTATACCCAGGCAAATTAAGTTTAGGGGTATATAGAAATCACCCTGTTTGTCTGTCTGCGGTCTGTCTGTCCACATAAAAGTGCATCCCTCCTTATATAGAAAAAGAAAATGTGGTATCCATTCAATGGATTTCTATGAAACTTTACATGAACATTAGACACAATGTGTAGATTTGCATATAGTGTATAGGAAGGAAATTTATCTCAACTCATTCCATGGGCAGATAATCCATGCGGGAGCGTGGGTTTATTTTTTGAGTTTTGCTAACAGAATGTTTTGTTCAGTTTTAATGCCACTTGTCCAGTTACTGAAAAAAGATTAACAATGCCACATGCAGTTTATCAGCTTTTCATCAGGTCCAGCAGAGAGTGGTGAAAGCGTTGAAAAAATTTTAATCAATGCAGCAAAATCACTGCTAAAAAGAATTAGAGAAACAAAATCAAATCTTAGTCCCTGTTCACACTAGGCTTAACTTAATCCAGATTAACTTTATCTGGATCAACTTAAGCCAGTATGCAGGTAACCTGTTGCGTTCACACTAGCGTTTTGGTTGCTGCTTAACTTAATCCAGATTAAAGTTGAAATGTAGAAATCAAAAGACCAAAAGTAAAGTTACTAATTATGACATAAGATTTAATCCACATTTTTTTGTTCACACTACAGTTTAATCCAGATTAACTTGATAGGGATTACGTTAATCCAGATTAAATCAAAACTAGTGTGAATGCAATGTGACATAATCCACATTTACCTGATTTGCCCTTAAACTATTAGCTGTTAATAACTGTATTTTCAACATCTCAGTAGTTAAACATTAACTTGATGCGGTATCTAAATGTTCAATTTTTTAGTTATATTTAGTAGTTAAGCTTACCCATAAAACAAAAAATGCAGTCTACAAAAAGCAAATTGTTACTTATTAATTGTGTGCAGCCTATACATTGTGGAATATTGTTTAAGGCTTGATAATTAGCCGTAAATGTTAAATTTTATTTAATTTGGGATTTGGTGGATGTTTGCCACATTGACTATCTTCTAATATATTTTATATTGACCTATATTGACTGGATATTATTTGAGGTTTAGGAAAGGGACATTGGAAATTATATATTTGTATTAAATTATTATACATTCTTCTGATGTTTTGGACATAATATTACCCAAATATTACCACCAACAAATTAATGTTTGTCGTATTATTATTTTCAGAAATGTGTAAATGCTTTACAGCAAGTGAAATCCAGACATGTAAGTACTTGTATACAAACAGCTTTCGTTTGTTTTATATTCAGATCCTTTGTAATTTGGTTTAAGTTTGATGTCTTACACTACTTTAAGATATTAAGTAAAGGAGCTTTTTAATGAAAAATGATGAAAAATAATAAACATTTTTTTGTGTTAGAAGGAATGATATTAATTTTGTTTTAGAAAGAAATGCCTTAATTATTAAAGTTGATAATAGTAATTATTATCTGTAAAAATATTGTTAAGAATTTGCAATTTTTGTGTCCTTTAAACGGTATTGGAGCAATTAGTATCAAGCTTGTCAGCAAATATAGATCTTTCTTATCTACCATTATTGTTTTTGCTATTTTAATATATGATGTCTTAGTTGGGTTTTTATTTTTACATTGTCTTTTTTTTTAATACAACCCCAATAAATTATGGTATGGCGCTGTTGACATTGGCAGCTGTAGACAGTTTGGTTCCCACATGATAACTTCTGTTCTAGTGAACAGATTCTTTTTATATTTGTGGACATTGATTTTACTAGATAATGGTTGGTGTTGATTTTATAGCCCAACCCAAACTTTTGGAGAGGGACTAAAATGATTTTTTCTTATATTTAAATGTGAATTATTTATTTTGTGTCTGATTTAATGTGTGTTTTTCTTTTTACTTTCCACAACTAAGCAAACTTATGAGCCACATGAGCCCTGACCAATCTTTTACAGTTATTGAGATATACAGGGTGGGAAATGGCCACACCCTAAATTTTGGAAACTTTTTTCTCATCCCATTTTGGTGGGGATTGTTTAAAATGATTCCTTGCGACAGGAGTAACTATAAGCTTTTTATTGTAGCATTTACCATTTTTTTATATGACAGGGGTCAAAGGGTAAAATAAAAGACAGTTATGCAGGAGATTAGAAATTTTTATTTTTCACTCAGTTTTGACGGGTTTTTTCTTTTAGATTTGTCTCATCAATAGTTTTCAGTAGTATGAAAACAGATTTTTTCTATCTCTTACCGTTTTTTGAGATAAATTGGTCAAAATGGGAAAAAATCGATTTCGCATAATATGGAATATTTTTATTTTTTATCCGATTTTGATGGGTTTTTTTAATGATACATTATGAAAATTACAACAAAAGTTACCTCAAGCTTTTTTGTAGCATTTCTGATTTTTATATAGATGGGGTTAAAAGGTTGATAAAGACAATTTTGCAGATGAGGAATTTTTTTTAACTGATTTTGATTAATTTTTACATTAGATTTGTCTCATTGAGAGCTTTTGTAGTATGTCAACAAATTTTTCTATCTCTTTTCTGAGATAAATGGGATCAAAATGGGTGAAAATGTCAATTTCCTCTAATATAGAAATTTTTTTTCCTCTTGATTTTGATTGTTTTTTTCCAAATGATTCCTTATAAAAAATGCAACAAAATTAATCAAGTTCGGGGATAAAGGGGGTCACAATGATTACTGATCCAGCCATATTACTGTGTCTAGCTCTTTACTTTGTACAGCACATTCCTGTGTCCAGCACACTACTTTGTCCAGCACACTTCTGTGTCCAGCAAAATACTGTGTCTACACTTACCTTAATGTTCATTTGTGCGACTTTTCTATGTCAACATGCTGCAGTGGTATCATGGTAACTCACTCAGATACCTATTTTGTGCATTATTGCTTATAAGTTTTTTTTTTGGTTTATTTACCTGGTAGTAAGACGTATTGTGTAACTTCAAATTTAATCGGTTAGTTTCCAATTTTACATTAATGCCCTGAATTCATAGATTTTTACACTTAAGCAACCTTTTCTTTAAGTATATGTTTTATATGTGATTATACAATACTTTGTTTTATTTGATGTTGGTCTTAACTGTTTGTTTTATTGTTAGATATACATAGGTTGTCGCCACGATATGGCTGAAATACTGCCGTCATGGCGTTAAACAACAATCAATCATAGATTTATTGATAAATTAATAATACAGTTGGATGAATGAATAATTCCTTTGGTACTAGACTAACCAGTTTATTCAAAAAACTGTTTTCACGTTTCTATAGCTGTTCCAGATATAAATGTTTGTCTGGAGACCCTTTTTTATCCCACCATGCATGAGGTCTGGATAATATTCTCATTCTTTACATTCTAAAGGAATATTTTAAAATAATCTTCAACCAAATTTTTTTTTCAAAAAAGTGCCTCCCTTTGTATTTACTTCTAAAACAGTCAATTTATTTTATAAGTTTTATGAAGGCATCTTTTGAATTAAGAAATTTAGTTAAATTGAAGTACAAGTAATATTAGATTTTGACAATCTTTGTCAAACATTTACTGCATGCTTTATGCACCATTTCATAAATATATGCATATTTAATAATTATAGGCATGTATATAAAGTTGATGTGAGCATATGCAAAATGAAAAATACATGCATCATGGTAGCACAATTAAGTAATATTATAAAACAATAAGAAACATATTTAATAGCTTTCAAAGCAACTCTTATCTCCCTTTCTTTCTGTAAAAACTTGCCACATTACTTCTGCCAATAATGTTCATGTGGTACATAGATGTCAACTCATCATTATGAGAAGGATAAAACATTTTGTAGAAACTGCTCTTTATTTTATTAAAAATTTGTAATCTTTCACCTAGTGGAAGAAATCAAATAAAACCAGTTTGGAAGTTCCCCTTGTTCACTACATGTATTATAGTGACAAGAACAGAAATATTAGGTATCATGTTTATTCATTCTATTTATAATTCCTGACAAAAAATAATAAATTGTTACCAATTAAGCTTAGTGTGTATAGTTTTAAAAAAATTTAATTGTCTTCAAAATTTTTAGATATTTCCGGCATATGGAGATAGTTAGACAATTAACAGTTTGTTATGTGCAAAATTTATGTTATTATATTAACTGGAAGTAGAAATCCATGGATAAACATTTGTGTGAGCTTAATAGTGTTTTTCAACTTGATACATAACCTTGACCTTTGACATTGTAGGCTGAACCGATCCTCATAGTAAACAAGGAGGATGTAGAAACACAAGAGATGGGAAAAACATGTATTAGTGTACCACACACAATTGATTGCTTGCAGGGAATCCTTTGTATTATCCCTATGCAACTTCTATCGTTACACATTGCTACGTTAAAAAAACTTGACGTAAGCATTGCATTCTATACCTAGAATTGTACTGTGTCTGTGCATGCTTAGCTTACTCTTTAATTTATATAACCATCACTGACAGAGCTTGTAGGCAGACTGCACGCTAACTGATAGAATTTCAAAAAGTAAATATTGCACAAACTAAGTGGAAATACTATTCGTTTTACACTCCTAGAAACAGATTTTAGAGATTTTTTAGCTGTCAGTTGCTAATGACAATATTCTGCAATTTCAACAATCAACAAAATTGGTTAAGGAATTTTTTTTTATTGAATTTTAGCTACCAGGTAGTCTATCAGTTTCCGTGGCTATGCCTTTTCATATATCTTTGTAGCACCTTTATTAGGCTAGATTGTATTGTATATTTTAGGGTCGGCCCATTTTACTATGTTCTAAGGGTGATGAGGAAATCCAGCAGCAAGCTTATCGCTTTATTGAAGTGCCCAACACGGTCGACTGCCTTCAGGGGTTATTAACTGTCGTCCCTCTACAGCTTCTGTCTTTCCATTTAGCGGTATTACGCGGAAATAATGTAAGGATTATATTGTAGTCCATATGGTACAGTCATGCAAAGGGTTTGTAAACTGTGTGCTGATTCTGAGTGACTTTTTACAACTTGTTTTTGGCAACGTTATGAAATTTGTTGTGTATGTGCTTTGTAATAAGTGCATGTTTGTGAATTTGGAAGGATTTTTTTTAATTATTTAAATCCAAAGTTTTTCAAACATTTGCATGATTGTCCAGTCATAAGTATATGTTATTGAATGTGACTGAGCTCTCCAGTGTAAAGGTAAGTTTAGTCCAAACTGTTTGGCTATGTTGGAATAGCTTTCTGGTTTGCTTGTCTATAACAAAACAAATCATCTTCCTCATATTGGTTTTACGTAGAAATTTTTTAACCATCTCTGATAACTTATTATTCATACATGTAGGTAATATATACCTGATACGAATATGCAAATAATCATCTAACTTTTTTTCGTTTTAATATTAGCCATAGAATTTTTCATAATCAGTTTATTCACATGTAGTTTCAAAGCAGTTTTATTAGCATCTGTCACTTTTTTTTTTAAATCACAGAAAGTTCAGTTTAGCCAAACCTTCTTCCTGTAAATTTAAATTGTCAGCTAATCAGGTAAGTTCAAGATCATAGAATTAATGCATCACTGAGCCTTGACCTATTTTTCCAAAGTACCACCATTCATTTGTCTGTTATATGAGAAAAAATGTAGGACAACAAAGAGATAAAATTCTATTTGCTGTACATAGTATTTCTTCTGATGTTAAACCTTGATGTTTGTATTTTCAAAGGTAACAAAATAATTTTTTCAAACTATGAATGGTTGTTTTGTAAGAGTACTTTTTTGACTGCTACGAATAAACTGTTGAACAACATGATTATATTAGACAAAGGTTTGTGTGTTTAAAGATATATACATATATATTTTATAAAATGTATACCCCAGTTAATATTATCCATGTAGTAAACCAAAGTCGTGAGAGAGAGTTTCAAAACTATGCCCAACCTGTGACTTTGAGTGGGACATAGCCAAGCCTATAAGATGTTATAGTGTTTCTAAACCCGGCCAATCCTATTAGATGTTGGAGTGAGTCAAAACCATATCCACTCTATAGGACATTGGATTGGGTCAAAACCATCCTAGAGGGCATTGGAGTGGGACAAAATCATATCAAGCATATAGGGCATTGGATGATTTCAAAACCATCCTAGAGGACATTGGATTGGGTCAAAGCCATCCTTGAGGGCATTGAAGAGGTTCAAAACCATGCCCATTCTATAAAATAATGTAGTGGATGGAAACCAAGTCCCAGTCTATAGAATATTGTAGTGGATCAAACTCAGGCCTAGACAATGGATTGTATCAAAACCATGTCCAGCCAAGGGTCATATCATGCCCAGCCCATTGGACATCAGAGTGGGACCAAATTATAATTTAACATATAGGATATTGGAGAGTGTCAATCCCATGCCAATCCATTGTAGGCAGTCAGACCCTGTTTAGCTTATGGGACAATGGAGTGGGCAAAAACCATGCACAGATTATAGGACATTGGATTAGGTAAAAACCACATGCCCAGCCGATAGGACATTGGAGTGGGACAAAACCATGAATAGCCTATATGATAATGATAACAGTGGAGTGTGAAAGAAATTTGATATTTTAAATCCATACCTTATCACAAAGTAGTTTTTTTAGCATTAATTTGCTGTAGGACATTAATAACTTTCAACCCCCCCCCCCACCCACCCCCACCACCAACAAAAAAAAAATGTAGTGTGATGTGCTGTAGGCATGTGGTGGTTGTTTATAAATAGAACAGGTGAAAGGCTAACTAGAACTATTTATAGTTAAAACATGTGGTATTAAGGGAACAAGATTGTTATATCATAAGAAATACACTGTTTAATTTAAACCTAAAATATATATTTAGAGCATTAAAACTAATAATATTGATTCTTGTTAAAATATTATTATAAAAATGGTTTGCTATATATCAAATATGATATGTTCTTTTTTTCTGTTAATTGTACATTACATCTTAACTTTTCTGGAAAACACACTTGACTTTTGGCTTGGTTTTATTGTTTGATAGTTCATTCATTGTAAAACTGTGAATTCCATATTCTTAAACAAGATTGAATGAAAGGAAAATTAATGTGTGTGTTTGCTCATCAACATTAAATATATTTATATACAATTTTTGAAAATTTTAATATAAGCAAAAAAGTTTATTTTTTAATCAGAACATAACTTTGTATTGTAACAATCAATAGCATTTCATTATTTTTGCAAATTTTCCGTTATTTTGGTTAATAGAATGAAAATTTTATCTGAGGTCGTTACAAGGTAAGTGATATTATCAGATGGACGAGTCATGATACATTACTGTTTACCATTGTTAGGTTGATTGTCCTCGTAATTTAGCAAAGAGTGTGACAGTGGAATGATTATCAAGTTCAAAGGTAAGGTCAGAGTGAACCTGGTGTTGTCATAGCTACTAGAATCTGTGTGAATATTCAGCTTTTCTATTTCTATTTGTATATATTCTGCATTCTTGCAAATATCTTTTTCTTTATCCTATTTTAAACTATTATTAGTTATTTATTACTAGTATACCAGTGCATCAATGTCAATTTTCAGGTTACAGAGAATTTATCACAGTATTTTTAGCTTTCCTGTGTCCTGTTCACTTTTCAAATCTGATAAACCAGGGGTATTGGGGAAATTTTTCAGACCAAGCAACTTTTTGTACATGAGAAATACGAATTATGGGAAATATGGGTGCATCAATTGCTGTATTTCATCTTAATGTTTTTTACAGCCATGATTACCATTTTGGTTATGTTTGAACAGATTGTAGTTGAGACCATTATCTAAGGGATAGTTGCCATGTTTGACCTGTTTTTGGCGATATGTATTTTGTACTTTTGAAAAAATCCCTGTATATTAATACCAGAATATAGTTGTACAACTATGTTGTAACAAACAAAATCTTGTTGCTTTTTGTGTTCAAAGAATAAGAGTTATGTAAAATAATACTGACATCAGTGAAACAATTTAAGTCTGTTAAACAGCCATCTTAGACAAAAGTTTAAATTTGAAACATCTACAGATTGGTGGTATGTTTGTAGACTGCTTACTTCCAAAATTATTTTTTTAATTCAACCCTCTTATCCAAGATGGACTCCTCAGCTGAACTTAAGTTAACATAAGAAAGAAAATCACTTTTAAATCATCAAGTCTGAAACTCTTGAATCAGTAGAAACTAAATGGTTTCTGGATTATCCTCTTACAAAATTATGTCCAGCATCACTGCTTGTCAACCAAGATGGCTGCCACAGGTGTAACAGGGTTCCCTTGGGGAATTAAAGTGAAAATCTTCTGTCTAAAACTAATTGCAACCAAACAGTTCAAATAGTTCTTTTCTGGTCTTGTGTCCAGCGTCCTACTTTCCATCGTAGATGGTTTCCACAGCCAAACTAACAGAGGAGCCAATGGGAAATTCACATAAAATCTCTAGGATGTTCTTATTGCAGAATGATGTTTGTTATTCTAGCCTGACAAAGCAATTTAAAGCCACCCAAAAAGGGTTCTACTTTCTACTTCCTACTTTCTCAGCTTCAGCTTTTATTTCAGTGATTCTGTTAAATAGAAACTGTGCTATATAGATGCAACATGAAAATTTAGCTTCAGCAGTCATCAGTCTCACATGAAGTTACAAATTTTTATTTTTCATTTCTATATTATGCTTTAATTTTAGTTTTTTGTTTTTTTCATAAACTATCAACGAAGAGGATTACAAAATAAGTCATTATTTACTATATAACGTAGTCGTTAACTGTTTTTTTACAAAAATACTTTTTCTTCAAAAAGAAAGGAAATTTGTGGAGCGTCGAATGGATTAATAAGGATATATTTTTGTCATCAAATGTCTAAATATCACGCAGTAGATATTTAAATATTCCGTGAAAATAGTAATAAGTTTGCATACCTCTCTGTGTTTGATTTGTTCATAGTTTTGTAAGGATCATCCATCTTCGATTCCGTAAACAATTCAGAAAGGTTCCGTTATGCCCTAGAAGGTTCCGTTACGTGCCGAAAGGTTCTGTTATGGCTATGCACCGTGTATAATGCTGGGATATTTTTTTCAAATAAAACATGTTATTCAGGCTTCAGATGGGGTATATAATGTGATATTCCCTGAATGTTTAGTTATATTTCCTGAATGGCAGGCGAAGGAAATAAAATAAACATTAAGGGTACACATGTATATCACACTATTGACCCGTCTAAAGCCTGAATAACTATTATATTACAATGGTTGTTAAGGCCCATTTTTGGGCCAAGAATTTGGCTGAAAAATGAAAAGTTGCTTATTTCTATTATTTCATATTTTTTGTATTGAATAATGTCTATAAATGGAAAATCCAACAGAATTTTTATTTTAATTGTTTCCTCAATGGTCACATGGCATATGGAAGTTGCTTAAAATATGAAATTTCTAAGAAATTACTTAATAAATTTGATACATTATTTGATATAGTTTTGTCGATTTTAATATAGATAGCACAAAAACATTAAAACCAAACTTCGCACAATTAAAGATCTATCAAGTACAAATGTTAGGTTAAAATAACATCTATTTTTAACAAAACACATCTAAAAATTCAGTATTTTTACAGAAAATACTACATTCTTGTTGAAAACAGTCAAATATATCCTTTCGTTTTGTCGAAATGACGAAAAGTATATAAGAAAAAGTTGATCATTAAACAGCATTTTCACAACAACTTATTTTTGTGTCAAAAAATCTAAAATTTGGGTCAAATATGGGACTTGACGTACCTACTCCTTTGGAAACATCGCCTACAAAGAACTTTCTGTTAAGCACATTGATGTCACTTTCGTTTTTCAACAAAAACATTTTGCTTACATACCTGACTATTTGTTCATTCTTCTGCAATCATAATATATAAAAATATTTTAAAACATATTTTATTATGGATAAAGTTAAAAACTTAAAGAGAAAATCATAAATATAAACAAGACCTTATGTAAACAATAGTTTAATTTGCTTGGAAGTAGATGTGCCAGCTGCAAAAAAACAATAGCAATCAGTCATAACCCACTGTCTCTGTTCATGTTAAACCAAAAATATCCATGTATACATTTATGTACACTTATGTTGATTCCTAAGCTAATATTAGAATTTTATATAACTTATTGGTTGGTGTCTTGGTAGCATGGTTATCTCTGTCATGGTAGATTATTTGTCTCAGCATGTCAGTCTGGTACAAAACATTCATTTTACATCAATATCTTCTAATCCTGAACTTCCATAATATATTTGTAACTGGACAAAAGAAATATTGAACTTTAGTAACTTAAACACCTATACTCTATGTCAAGCTTTTCTGGAGTTTCGGTTTTATTAAATTATATGTGCGTTTCTGCCTTTGTATTTATTATAAAATCAAAAGAAAGAATTACCCCATGGTTAACGGTCCAGAACTTACACTGTGCAAAAGAGTTTTACATACTATTATCTGCCC
>JARWCS010000007.1:9551231-9562339 GCA_034783895.1 Geukensia demissa | reverse complement strand
AACGCTGAGATATTTTAAAATATCATCCCGCTCGCCAGAATATGAATCTTTGGGCTCGTTCGCTACGCTCACTCGCCACAAAGATTCATATTCTGGCTCACGGGATGATATTTTATGATATCTAGCTGTCAAAATCCCGATAACATATATGTATGTTGATAAAGCATGACAAAGTCCGATAACACGACATGCTTTGTCAATGGTATTGAAGATTTTTGTTGGAAATGCTAAACTAAATTGTTTGGCGGATAATGGGTCTGGAACGTAAGCAATATTTATCGGACCGAGTTGTTTTCTGTCGGTTGGGTCTGACCATTTTCGACAGCTCTGGATTAAAACTAAAAGAATTATCAATGTTGGAAAGGTGTAAACTGTATCTTTCCAACATACCTTCCAGTACCTGAAAATAAAAAAGAGCATAAAACTCCAGCACAGGGAAGCTTTTTACGATCTCCAACACAGCACAGGGGAAAAACTCTGTAATAAAATATGGAATATTGTCTTTTTTGTTTATTAAATTATTTAATTCGTAGGGTAATTAAATGTATACAAACCAGGGTGACATTAAATTAACAAGTTCACCACTAAACAAATGGCTGTTAATACATCTGATGATTAGTCATAAAACATGAAATATACAACTAATTTAAGAATGATGATTAAAAGTAATACCTTGATTGTTAAAATAATTGTTAAGCCATCACTTCATGGTCTTTGTAATTACTCTAAGTTTAAAATGTTGATTAAATCCATCTGAATTAATCAACCAATTGGAATAGGTGGTCCGGGACCACAATTAATATGCATCCACCTCGTTGTCTATGAATATAGTTTCCCTTTAAAAATAGTGTATTTTTTCCATTTTTCTTTTCCCTACTTTCTTTTTATATATTTTCAACTTTCTCAGTTTTAATTTGGAGCAGAAGGATCAAAGTAATAGATTTTGTGAAGAATTTTGGTCAGTTTGACATAAAAATCGTGATACAGTTGTTGTCAAAGTCAAATTTCAGGATGTTTGAAGAATGTTGAAAGAATTTTACCCACCACAGACACATTTTGGCCATTATTTTGATTAAGCACTGACAGATTTTTCTTTAATTCAAATATTATTTCAGGCTGGCCCTGTACTTTGAATATAAGAAAGATTGTCAAGTTTGTGATGATGCAAATTTTTTAATTACAGTTTAAAATTTGCTATTTTTCCCAAAGAATGCACTACCACAAATAGTTATGGTCCCAGACTAGGTGATTTGCCAATTACCAACTTTGTTTCCTTTCTTTAAACATTTAACTCAAAGGGAATTAATTCAATAGAAAATGAGACCACATGACATAGGACAAGTTGTCAGATTTGATGACCAAACCCTTATAAATCGGCATGCTGGCTTTTGAAATCTATAAACAAATGGTACACATAAAAGGTCATAGTATTTCAACCCATTTCACAAAAGATGAAGGTTAAAAACCATAGAGATCAAGAGAAAATAATGTTCAAATTCTGTTGGTTTGCATTGGAAATGGCTGACTTTGTCTGGTCTATAGTGTTGCTTCCCTTAATATATGTGTGTAATTCCTTAATAATTAAAAAATGTATGTGTATTTTACTGATTTGAGTTCAAGATGGTAACCATAGCCAGACCTCATGGAAAAGATTGTTCAGATTTCTTCTTGTCTAAAAATACATAGCCAATTGAAATGATCATTGTATTGTACTCTACAAAACTGATGTTTATTATTATCTGATTGTGTTTAATGTCAAAGAGCTTTTTTCATCCTTTTAGAGGTTTGATATCAAACTGAATTGATTTGCTGCATGTATTGTATTAAGCAATATGGTATCAGATGAGCATTACCTTTCCTGGGAGCCTCTAGTTTGTAGGCTTAAATAAAAAAAAAGTTGTTTGTCTCCCCTCTCCCTACCTACCTATTGAAAATCGACAGACCCAAAGTTTTTAATTGCCATTTAAACTTTTAATTTTTCTAAACATTTTGTCTTCACCATATGGATAATAAATATTTACAAATTTTCATGATTTTTTAAAAAGAAATTCTATGAGCCTAGTCAGGAGAGGGGAAACAGACATATTTTTAAATGTGGTTTATCCTTAACAGGTGTGATAACAGACACTGGCACTTTTAGTTGGGTTGATTTTGAAGTATTGAACATATCCACAACCTACTGTAACATTTGTTATGACACAGAGAATTGTTTGTAATTTAAGCATGTCATAAGATATTCTCCTCGGGTACCTCTAGGCCACTTGGAACCTAACTTTTGTGAAATGGTCTTTCAAATGCCCACTATCAAAATTTAATAAAGCTACTCTTCTTTGCTGTAAATAAACCTAGAATACCAGAATTCGAAAAAATTAATGTCGACTATCAGTGCAAAAAATATTATCTGGATTTCTTTCACTTGACCCTTTTGGGTCACATGAGCTGTTGCCATATTACCACCACAAATAATAATGAATTAGGTGTCAACATTCCTGCAGATTATCAGTTTTTTTCATCAGTTAAATTAGCATTGATGACAGATAGACAAGACACACCAACAATGAACATTTTATAAACATTTTTCATAGAAAACAGTAAAGGTATGTGAGACTTATCTGTGTCCACACTTACTCTTTGATGCTTTATGACCTTTAAGCCAGAGTAAGGATTAACCCAGATATAAATCTGGCACAGCACTTATTTATATTTAATGAAAGAAATTAGTCTGTAATATCAATCAGTGATAATTGGTACATTTAACCTAGTATTAAATCATGAATGAATTTTGGTAAATAAATGTTTCTATCATTAAAAAAATATTCTGATGAATAAGTAATATCTGTTAACATCTGTGTACCTACTGGGAAGATCAGAGCAAGTACATCTTTACTGATCATTGCTGATTTAATAGATTATACAGAAACATCAACATAGAAACTTTCCCCCCAGTCTACCTGTGACTCACAAATATCTGCATATTATATCAATATTATGTATTTTTCTGGAGTACAATAATCAATTTGATTACCTTCCGTAGTTTCAGGTAAGTAGGTCATTAATGTCCAGCTGATTTAGCAGGTAACATTTGCTACATGATTGTGTAAATTAATTACCTTTGTCTTTGATTCTGGTCAAAGCTTGGGTTAGTTGATGAGTGTCAAGCTAATTTTTCTCCAGTTTTTCTTATTTATAAAAAATGAACAACTTTCTATGTGTCCTGCTGCTAAGGTAATAAAAGCCTTGTACTTTGGTATAATTAGAATAGTATCATTAGTCAGAAGGAAGATTTTGGCAGCAAGTCTGTGTACTTTGAGGTCTGGTCAATATTATAGTGATACCTGTTACAGGCTGTTGTTTCTATAGGTTGTTTAGACAGAACTGCTGATGTGAAATTTCTCTGGATGTATTATAGGTCTTCGTATGCCTATAGTACATTTGTATAAAGTACATGGGATAAAATTCATCTGAGTGTGAATAATGAATAATTTGTTTACAGTAAAAAAATTGAAATACTAGACATCTGTGAAATAAATATAATATTAAATTGAAAGATAACAATCTGTATTGATCAACTGTGACTGACCAGTGAGAAACAATAACAGAATTAAATGTCTGTTTCAGGATAACAGCTGGTCTAATCTACTAATTGACTTTCAGAGATAACTTGTAAGTAGTAGGAATTAAAGTCAGTGAATATAAGATATTAGAAAGTGCTGCCATCTACTGAGATTGGGAACTTTGATTTATAGTAAGATATCTCTTTGAGGGATTTAAATTTACTTGATGTAAGTTTTGTATTACTGATACATGATTTTAAAAATTGGTAATTTAAATTTTAGATTCTTTTGGAGATAATTGTAATATTTGTGTAAAATGTTGAAGTATTTGATTTCTTGATAAGTTTTATATTTTCTTTTTTACAGACCATCCAATGTAGAGACTTGAACTGATGGGTGCATGTTATTCACGAACGGGGCATGAAGCTTCACTCTCTCCAAAACACAAATCTCCACACAAGAAACAAAACAATGGTTTAGCTATAAAGATAGAATATGCTCCTGCTAAACCCCATGAAGATGACAGATTGTCACAAAATGTTGACAGTAATTGTAACCATGACAACAAATCACATGATAGTCATGTGGCTAAATCCAGAGATGAAGAAAAGTATAGTGACATTGCTGAAAATGAAATAGAAAAGACTATACCACTCATAGATAAAGATGTAGATGACCTTAAACAGGATATTGGGGTCGCCACGTCTGACAGTGGGATAGAGAGTATTTCTCCTAATGATGTTGTCGATGGACCACTTGAAGCTTCATCTAGTCATCCATTTAATACAAGTCATTCCGACAATAAGACATTAGATCTAAGTACAACCTCTGAGAACAAGGAGTTTGTACGGTGTACATGTGGACATAATAGATCGCCCTTAAGTTATGGTGAGTTTACAGCTTCTAAACGAAATTCTGATTTAATTTATTTGAAATCAAGCTTAAAGAAAAAGGGACATAAGTCAGATAAGAAATTTCGACTGTCATGGAAGTCTGCAGACAGTTTAGATTGGACAAGTTCTTTTGGTAGTAGTTTGGATCGATGTCATAGTGAGGCCTCAGATTTATTTGCATTTGATGAACTTAGCATCCGTGCACCGCTTGCAACTTTTGATTCTATCGATTTTCTAGGAAGTACTACCAAATTATGTGATAATAGTAGAACTAACAGTTATATAAGTTATGATTCTGAAACTTTTACTTTTAAATTTGATTTTTCCGCATTAGAACCCCAGAACAAAGTGAAATATGACACAGCACCAACAACACCAGATACAGAGGAGGATAAAGTGTTTAGACGACAGGATAGTCGTTACAGTACTGTTAGTGCTGAAAATGTTTTATTGGATATGTCTAAACGATCATCGCGTGAAATCAGGTAAGATACAGGTATACTAGCAGCTTATCCCTGGCTTATATTGTTGATAGGGCTATAACTGGGTAGAAGTTTTAAAATCTTGTAAGCAGAGATAGGTATTTCATAGAAAATTGATAGGGAATGTTTTTAGTATAATTTTGAAAAATCCTGTTTTGAAAATAGATCAAATTAACAGGTAAGGAGGGTTTTGTTTTAGGATTGCTTTGACCAATCAAGCACAGATGTTTAAAATTTTCATTATTTTAATTATCTTAATGAAAACACTGTAGCTGTGAACTGTGAGCGGTCCTTTTTATAGAACCGAACTTTGGTAGGGATTGATTTAAATTTGCTTTTTCTTGCTAAATAAAAAAGCTTCAAACAGATGCAAAATGCTGAAAAATATCTTTACGATTTCCATGTTGTTTAAGCTGTTTGATGTCAAGCAACCAAAGTTTCTTCTAATGAAGCTTTGACTTAAATAATAAATAAACAATCCTATCTGAAGGGGATGAGAGTCTAATAGGCGTTAAGAGTTTCTATAATTATCTTAGACTGTGATAATGATTTGTAAGAAATAAAAATAAGACAGTCCATTATGAAAGAAATAATTTGCATGATAATGATAATATTTCTGGCATCTAATAGTGCATGAGCATTCTCTTCACAACTTATTTTCTACATAACTAACATCACTTTCAACAGCAAAGATATTTTAAATGCTTAATTTCCCAATTTCATTGTGTTTGAACAGTGCTTTTATATGCACTGTACAATGGTTTTTCTTATTTTGGGGAACTTATCTAATTTTATATTTTTTCTTCCAAATGTTGAAAACTTTTGGCAAAAATATACAGAGAGAATTTATACTATTTATCAGCCAGAAAATGTTGTAAAGAGATTATTATTTGTAATGGAGGTACAGAGCTAGTGACCTTGTTATAATGATAATTTTATATATATATACACAGCTTTGAGTTAATTACTGGCTGATCAATTCTGTTGTCCACTGACTGTCCTAGCTTTATGCAACCTCTAAATAATTGACTTGGTTCCTTTGAGAAAAAAATGTTTATTGGAATGTTAGCACTAAAGCCAATCAAGTATAAATTAACTTGTCAAAATAGGGTTGTCAAAGGTGAACATCAACTCTTTAAAAAGCAGTTTTTATTATGAAGTTTGGAAATTCTTAGTTATAGCCTGATCAACAGTTTGTTTATTGTTAAACCAGAATGTTTCCTTTTATAACCCATTACTGTCAACACTTTGTTGTTGGGTGGATTTCACTTGTGTAGTAGCATGTGTCATTGTGTACTTGTAGTGTTGTGGAATGTCTTTGTTGTTTAGTGTAACAGCATGCTGTATGCCATTCTAGTTAATGTTGTGTATTGATTCGAAGTATTTATGTCAGGAATGTATGAATTTATATATACCTTTACTGAAGTGTAATGAATTATATTATGAATAATAAATATTGTGATTTAAGAACCTCAGGTTAAAATGTAAAGATTATATTTACTGAGCAAAATTAGGGCAGGGGCTCAGACCTCAAAAGGACAAACAATTACATTTACCATACATAGCTAAACTCTTCTAAAGTGCAGAATTAGGATACCTGCATTTGGATCCCACCAGTTACAATGTTAAGGTACACAGCATAACTTTTTTGTATAGCAAATTGTTTTCAAAAGAGGACAGAATAAAGGGGGGCACCTGCTTGTAAAAGACACAAATTTCAGATCCTTCCAGTGAAAATGTAAATATGTGTATAATATTTACCTTACACAGCTGAACTCTTCTCTATAGCTAATTGTTTTCTACAAAGGGCAGAATCAGGGAAGGGGCACCTGCTTCTAAAGGACACTGTAATTTTGGATCCTACTAGTTCCCTATATATACAGGTTTGGCTTTTCATATAACTTGTAATAATGCTGACCAGGGCATTTTATTGAAAAAAAATTACTTTATGCATGTAAGAATACAGATAGATACAGGTATTTTAAGAACTTTCATTTTCATTTTTTGTTGCAAAATATTCAGCATACTCTTCTTAAAATGCAACAACATCAAAGTTGCAAAGTACTTCCATACTGAAATTTTATTAAAATTTTGGTTATTTCATTATTTCTGTAATTAAATGAGGTTTTGTTTAGAAATCAGTAACAGATTGCTAATTGTATGACATGAGCAAAAGGTATGAAGTGTATCTTCTTGTTTGAATTTACTCTAAACACAAAAACTGAATAAGCAGCATTAATTACAATTTAGACAGACCTGCTAAAATGATTTTAATGCCTGTAAACCATCTCTTAATTGCTTTTAAATAAGTAATTCATTGGTTTGATCAATACTTTAAATGCCTGTTATCAATATGAGAGTCCATTCATAGTAGAGGGAGGTTTTGAATTGTAACCGATCTGTGTCAATCCTTAATGTCTATTGGCTCAAATACTTTACAAACTTGTGTATCTTTGAAATATAATGTGTTGATTTAGGGTTATAACACTTACATCTTACAAACAGGATCCTATGTGCTTTACATCGAAATTTCTATTTACTCAAATGCTGTGCAAAATTTCTCATGGGATTTGGTATGATATTGCCAAGCGATTAGGTTGGCCTTAGCTTTAAGGTTTCTTTTTTAGCTTTGGAATAAACACTTTCTTACTGTAGATCACAACCAATTTGTACCTTTTGGATGACTATCTCATAGACATAGATACCACATCTCCTTTTTCTTAATGTACAGTCAAGTGTGTATGTTTTCCAAATCTACATGCATACACACTATTTTCATCTACATGTAACTTTGATGTTAGATAAAGGTCAATAATTAGTATGATAAGCAACTACATTATAGTCTCTTGGAAAGTTATATTATGATGAAATCTAAAATTTCAGAATAATATGCCCTAAAGAATTGATTTAATAATTTCAAATTCCATGTGTTTAAATTAAAACCATCATTGAGTCAAATCAATCTAATGTCCTCAATTGCTTTTTTGTACCTAAGCATGCTTAGGCTTCAGCTTTCCCCGATTTTCATGCTTTGTTAGTGTTTTGCTGTATTTAGTTACTATACTGGACTGATTCCATAGGATTGTAACTTTCTAACTAATAGTTTCTTAAACTTTTTATGTTGTTTTATTAATAACTATATTGAAAGATACTTTCCTTCTTTTTTATGACTCACAAAAGATAATACAATTTAACCAGTATCAAATGCAACTATCAAAACATTATTATAGTTACTATCAAGTGCAGCTATCAAAACATTAAAAGATCTATCAGAACAGATGTGCATGATGGGTAATTTAATCAGTATCTATTGACCTGTAATCTTGATTTAGTTTCAGGCGACTGACAGTGTAAGTATGGAGACATGCTGAACTTATATTTATCAGCATGGTCTAATGATGAATGAATTCCCTTTAGTTATTTACAGATTTTTTCATCATTAGTAGTATTTTATGTACATGCATTGATATTCCATTAAACAAATTAACTGTAATTCTACCAGACAATTTTATTCCATTAACATGGAATATGCTGTTCTTATGTTTGCATCTATTTAGTAGTAATGTATGTAAAAGTGTTTGCAAATTTTGTGAGTTGAGAATGTTATTCTTAGTTACAGAGGGTAGTGCTAAAAACATAAACTGGTACTGTTTGGTTTGCAGATCCCATGAATGCATGTATATATCTTTTGTTAAAACTAACAAAACATCACATTATACTCATATTGAATTGTAGGGTGCAATACGACTTTGAAGTGAATGTGATGCAAAATTGGATTTAAAGATCTTTTGAATGTATGATTTTTTTTATATTTGAGGAGTGTTATTGATATCCAGCATGGTATTAATTTTTACATTTAGGGTTTTGACAAGAAATATTTTCAGAGTATTGTGTTTTAAAAGTGATAAAAAGACTTTCCCCACTCAATCAATAGTAATAAATCATGCTATGTTTTGACAGTCTCAAGTAAATTATTAAAAATTACTGATTACAGTTAACGATTTGTAATAAGATGCACAGCTTGCTGTAGACATGTTCAATAATCTCTAATGCTATTTGACTGTTAAGGACATTTTCAATGCTTGGCCGACTTTAAAAATGGTTTAGTAAATACAAATGAGGCAGTCATTAAAGGGCATACAATTGCATGTATTGATGTCGATGGTGTTTACAAACTGGTTTTAGACTCCTACAATAAATGCAAATTACTCCGCCAGTTATCTCGTTGGTCGACCCACGTAGCTAACCTAGCACGATCGCCAGGTTGGGATAGAGGAGCCCTCTTGTTGGGGCTGTCAGGTTATAATATGCAAAGCCTGGCCATGGACCATAGTGGGTAATGTGTGTGTGTACCACGCTCCATGCACATAAAAGATCCCTTTTGTAGACTTTGAAATATAGAAGGCTAATTCCGCTACAAAAGGCTAAATTTTTCGTCCCTACCTATCACTCCTATTTTCATGTGGCAGTCAAATGCCATTGCCCTGTTGTGTCCCATTCCACCCCCACATTTGATGATTTACATAATTGTTGAACTTGTTCTCGTCCTGAATATGCATGAAATATTTGCTGCTGGACATTAAGCAACCAGCAATCAATCAATCAATTAATCATTTTATTTTTATAGTTTAAAAATATATATCATAATCATGTGGAAAATATTTTCATTATGAAGAAGGTTATACTTGATTACTTTGTAATATTTCAGACATTTTGACTCTGAAGCAAGTTTAGATCTATCCTCAGCATTCCAAAGTTTACAAGATGTCAAGACCATGCAAATGGATGGCAAAGAAGTGGTGGTCATTGATGCTGAGTTGTATTCTCAAGTTCTGGAAGAGTTAGCTGCCTTGAAATGTAAACTAAGTCAGCTGACAGATCTTATACAGCTACAATCCATAAGTGGAGACGACAATTCAGAGGTAGGCATTTATTACAGTAGACAATAGTTCTGTTGAAAATTATCTAAAGATGATTTTGTTGAAAGTATGTATTTCATGTTTATACAAATGAAATTAAATTAAATACTTCAAATGAAATTTGATGCTTTATTGGTCATAAAGCAATATTTCAGTGAACCATAAGTACATGTTACAATGTGCACAGGATGAAAATCAATTTTGTATAATTGTTCCAAGAAGAAAGATGTTGAATAACAAAGCTCACACCAGTAAATTAATAAAATGTTATGATGTTAGAGTATATTGCAACAGTATGACCATGATTAAGCATCATAAATTATTCCACTGAGTAGTTGTCCTTTACGCTGGATTTGGCTTCCTATTTGTTTTGTTTTTGATTTGATTACTTCTTTCACTATGTTTACATCTCACTCTTACTATGTTTTGGTTCTAATGCTAGTGATAAGACGTTTCTCCTTGAAATATGAATATAGCATATCAAAATTCACCATACATATGCAACATTTTGTATACTCATATTTTAGCATCATAATAGTAATCAAAAATAAAAAGAAGGAATTCTGCAAGAAAAAATTCCAGTGCTTAATGATCTGTGTTATTTGAAAATCTTATGCATGTTATTATTATAAAGGTCACAGTATCATATCCTTTGTTTGTTGCAGGTTCAAGAATCAACACCGCTGAATTCTCCGAGGGCAAGAACATCCCTAAACTTCAGCAAATCATGACAGTAATATATTATTGGTTCAAGATCACTTTTTACCAATCACAAATACATTCATTGTACAGTGCAGCAGAAAATTTTCTCACAATGGTGGTTATACAAGGGGAGCCTCAATGATAAATTTTATTGTTGTAAACGCAGACTGTAACACACTGACGTCATATGGCAGTCAGTTTGTGAAGTTGGTAATGACATGAGATTAACTATGTTATGGTTACTAAATGTTTCCCATTAAAATGAGCCGACCTCGACAAACTACAACTCTTCAAAAAAGACAAAAATAAAATTATGTTATGGCAAACATTTCACAAGAAGTTGTAGACTTCTGGCTACTCATAAATCTTGAATTACTTTTGTAAGTTTATTCAATACTAGCTATGAGGAACTTTTGTGAAACATTGGCCTGGACTACATGGCCTGACAGTTAAAGTTTCAAACTGTAGTATGTTAAACGAGATTTTTGTCTCGCCTGCGACGAAGTCGCGAAAGCGAGACATAGGTGTTACTTTCCGGCGGCGGCGGCGGCGTTAGTT
>JARWCS010000007.1:9529794-9547008 GCA_034783895.1 Geukensia demissa | reverse complement strand
GTTTTCCCAAAGACCCCCCCCCCCACCCCTAATAATTTTGTCCATAATTTGAACCTGGGTATTCTGACATTGGTTTTTATAATACCACATATTTTTATGACCCTCAGTTAAGTTCCAAAGTACTACTACTACTAACCCTCTGTCATCATTAGTTGCATAATGATTGATTGAATAGCTAGGTGTCATTTTAATATAGGACAAAATTTGGTAGGTAAGTTCATCACTACAAAAAATCAAAGTGCTATGACAAAACAAATCACATTTTCCAATCAAATATTTGTTGTTTTCCCAATCAAACATTGCTGTTATTTGTTTGTTTTGTTCTTCCATAAAAGTGCTGTGTTCAGTAACTATTTACATAGGATAGCTGTAGACAATAGTGTTCATTATTGACACCAGTCACTTATAGTGTAAATTATTCTACCTCACAAAATAGTCCTCTCCTAGAGAACCTGAAGAATTCACCTTGTGTCCCACCTGAGAAAATAAAATCTGACATAATACAAATGGTTTTAAAGTAACCCACCTTGGCCAGCATTCTTGGGATATCAAGTTTGTGCAGAGTTTTTTTAGAACTGGGAAGAAGGATAAGTTGGACAGATATATTTGCTGAGATACAGATCATTCTAAAATTTAAATGAACTGGTCAATCAGAAAGGTAAAATGTACTGGTCAGCAAAAATTTAAAATGTACTGGTCAATCAGAAAGGTTGAAATGTACTGGTCAGCCAAAATATAAAAAGTACTGGTCAATCCGAAGTTTGAAACATACTGGTGGGTTAGACCTGTAAAACATACAGGTAATTAAATTCAGTCAAAAATTGCTGAAGTAGATAAAAAAAACCAGTCAATTTACACTTAGCACAACTGTGTGAATGAATTTGTACCTATGTATGTTAAGTTGTTCTACTGTAATTATATATATATATACATTTGTACTTGAATACTCCATTGCAATAATATAATGCCATTCATATATAGAAGTTTATATTATATTTACAAAATTTAAAACTAACAATAAAAAAACCAAAAATATGGATTGAGTTTCTTACTTTCATCAGGTTCTGAGATATTAGCCTGTATTATGGTATCGGCTTCAGTGAACACGTTTGTTTTTATATTAAAACTTAAGTCCTTGTTACCTGATTGGCTGAACAATGTCTTATTTAACATAGTATTATGGCCATTAGAATATAATAAAGATAGGGTTTTAATCTTTATTTTGTTCCAGCTTCCCTGACCAAATGAGGAGCTCTTACTTTCTCTGTGTGTCCAGCTCTTGTTGTATTCTTTACCAAAACTGCTTGGCTGATTTGAAACCAAACAGGAATGTTCATTAGATGGTTGTATACCAGACTTTTGAACTCTTGTAAGATCCAAATATTTCTATCTGAATTTATATTATTTAAAAAAGTTCTCGTCAGAACTACATAATCAATGCTGAAATGGTTATTGGATGGTCCTCAACCAAATAGAATAATTGTTTGCAGATCCAACATTGTACTTTGAACTCTATAGCAAATAAAATTAAAGGTCTTTTTATCTTTCAAAACTTTGCCTGGAACCAAAAACAGCGGGAATCGTGTGTAGGTACTCCTTTACAGAATTTTATAATTTTATCTTGTAAGAATTTTAACACTTCCACCAGAACCAATAATGTATTAAAATATTCATGACAGCCGACAATATCTACCAATTTGTGAGTCAGTATTACTAAAATTATAAAACAATATGGTCGCCGCAGCCAAACTTATTTGAGCAGGAGACCAAATTGACATGTTGTAAAAGTGTTTAACAAAGGTCCATTGTATTGGGATTTGTTATAAAGATAATCATTCTGAAACCACTCTCTGAATTGAGCAGGAGACCAAATTGGCTTATTTTGTAAGAGTGATCATTGGATGATTGTAAACCTAGCCTTTTGGAACCATGGTTGGTGCTCTTGAAAAATCAGATGACTACAACTGCCAACCAAGATTGCTTTCACAACCAAATTATGTCTAACATAGAACTCTATGTTGATTGCATTTTTTACCTTTAATAATGAACATTATAATGAACAGGAGAAATAATCAGCAAAAATATCAATAATAGACATCTGGACTAAAAATTTCATTTCATTCTCTATGGGAGAAGTTTTAGATTGTTTTGGGTAATTTGAACCAAATGTGAAGGTACAAGAAAAATTGTTTTTTTGGCCTTGAAATTCCACAAAAAATAAAGTTTAAAACTGTGGCTTGAAATATTGCACTAAAATATTTAAATTTTTCAAACCAACACATATCAAACAGTTTTATGGAGATGACATCACTAAGAATTTGGGTCAAATATGAGGCTTAACGTACCTACTCCTTTAAATATTAATTGTTATTTGTTATCTTCATGTTTTGAATTGCTTGTTCATTCCTAACATCTGTATAATGCTTGTAAGTACCCCAATCAAAATAATACATCTTCAACACCAAGAAGACGATGATTTCACAAGTCATCTTCAGGTCAGAGAAGATTCCAATTTTACCAATTTTTAGGCAAATTTTGGATATGTTTTTGTCCCAGATGATATATGATGCATATGTTGGCCAGACTGATTTTTTGTAAAAACATTAATCTTGTCCCAATACAACTTTTTACCACAAAACTTTTTGGTCAAAAGATACTGCCATAGTTTCCCAAAATCGAAACTTTTTCTTAAAGGCACAAAATACAACATTTTCATGCAAATCCTGATTTGAGGTGAAGTTTTAAGGGCAAATTTCTAGTAAAGATTATTAAACAAAACATTTTGGCTTAAATATGAACATTTCAGTGTGAAAAAGTAATGTTTTCAAAATTATTGGCCATACACCTTAAGTGGAATGGTCCTAAGCTGGTCCCCTTTCCAAGGCTTAACCTAACTTGTTGGAAACTTCAGTCTATTGGAAACAAACACTAGTTGAATGGTCATTATGTTGTCTCTTTTAAATATTAAGTCAGAACCCTACCAGCCAATAAGATTTGGTTTGAAACTGCATGACCAACTCAAACCCAGGTTTGGTGGTCACCGTTCAAATTCATATCTTGATTCTTCATGTAAAGCAAGACTTGTGATCGTGTCTGATGATACTTTCTCACTTTGCAGCTTAGTTCCTTTGGAATGTAATCAATTCATTTGTGCCCATTTATGATTAATGATGAATGACATGGTCAACAAACAATGTGGAATCAACCTAAAGTGTTTTACAAAGGTCCATTGTATTGGGATTTATTATGAAGATAAAATGTCTGAAACCACTCTGATTTGAAACATAATTTTAATTGCATATCTTTTGATTGAAACTTTATATGATGACTCGGACAATCATGATGGCTACCACAACAGAAGTTAGACCTGTTGATCCTATCTGCCAATCCAACTGATGGCTACCACACCAGATTTAGATTCAATGGGCCTGTCTGACAAACCCTGTTGACTACCACAACATAATTCATCGGATGATCCTGTCTGGTGGCTACAACAGCAGAACTTAGATATGAAGACTCGTCTGCCAACCCTGTAGCTACCACATCAGAATTTACATCCGATGACCTGTCTGCCACCCCTGATGGCTACCACTGCCATTACTCTGTCTGCCAACCCTGATGGCTACCACAGAGATGACCTATGTTGGCTACCACATCAGAATTCAAATCTGATTACCCTGTCTGCCAACCCTGATGGCTACCACAGCTGAATTTAGATCTGATGACCCGGTCTGCCAACCCTGATGACTACCACAGCAGAATTTAGATATGATGAAAATATCTGCCAACCCTGATGGCTACCACAGCAGAATGTTGATCTGATGACCCTGTCTGTCAACCTTCATGGCTATCACAGCAGAATTTAGACTGCAGCTATGCCAACCTCGACGGCTATCACAGCAGAATTTATCTGGTGGCCCTATCTGCCAACCCTGATGGCTACCACAGCAGAATTTCGATTTGATGACCATGTTTGCCAACCCTGATGGCTGCCACAGAATTTAGATCAGATGACCCCGACTGCCAACACTGATGGCTACCACATCAGAATTATATATGGCAACCCTGATGGCTGTCACAGAATGTAGATTAAATGACCCTGTATGCCAGCCTTGATGACTACCACAGCAGAATTTAGATATGATGTCCCCGACTGCCAACACTGATGACTACCACAGCAGAATTTAGATCTGATGAAACTATCTGCCAACCTTGGTGGCTACTACAGCAAAATTTAGATTTTAAGACCCCATATACCAACCCTGATGGCTATCACAGCAGAATTTATTTGGTGGCCGTATCTGAACCCTGATGGCTAACACAGCAGAATTTAGACCCTGTCAGCCAACCCTGATTGCTACCACAGAGATGACCTTGTCTGTCAACCATGTTTGCTACCACATCAGAATTCAAATATGATTACCCTGTCTGCCAACCATGATGGCTACCACAGCAGAATTTAGATTTAATGACCGTATATATCAACCCCAATGGCGACCACAACAGAATGTTGATCTGATGACCCTGTCTGTCAACCTTCATGGCAATCACAGCAGAATTTAGACTGCAGCTATGCCAACCTCGACGGCTATCACAGCAGAATTTACCTGGTGGCCCTATCTGCCAACCCTGATGGCTACCACAGCAGAATTTAGATCTGAAGACTCTGTCTGCCAACCCTGCTGGCTACCACATCGATTAATCTGTCTGCCAAACCTGAAAGCCATGCACAATAGCGATGACCCTCTCCGCCAACCTTGTTGGCTACCACAGCGATGGCCCTGACTGTCAAAAATGATGGCTACCACAGCAGGATTAACATCTAATGACCCTGTCTACAAGCCATGATAGCTATCTCAGCAGAATTTAGATCTCACGACCCTGTCTGCCAACCCTAATGGCTATCACGAGATGAAACTTTATGTCATCTTTCATGACTTTGGTGGCTACCACAGCAATGAACTTGTTTGTCAACCATGGTGTCTTCCTCAGCAGAATTCAGATCTGATGACCCTATCTGCCAACCCTGATGGCTACCACAGAATTTAGATCCGATGACTCGTCTGCCAACCATGATGGCTAACACAACGTGATTTAGATCTGATCACCCGGTCTGCCAACCATGTAGCTACCACAGCTGAATTTAGATCTGATTACCCTGTCTGCCAATCTTGATGGCTATATCTAGACCATAATCAATGTAAATGTAGTGATTCTTCTTTCCATATTGTGATTGTAGGTGGACAAGTATACACACATGCTTCTTTGGCTGTTTTAATACCAAAAACTTCACACCTACAAAGTCACTAATCCGTGAAAGTTAGGTCAAGAATATTAGACATGTGTCAGACTGACATGTATTCCTAATAATGTATAAGCATAACCAATATTGTTAACATACTATGTATAGTGACTGAGAAATGGAACTAACCATAAAAAAACTTGACCTTAGTCAATGGACCAAAAAAATTAGGTCTTGGACATAAACCATATGCCGGACTGACATGTATTCCTAATAATTTATATATGCATACCAAATATTGTTGATCTTCCATGTATAGTTACTGAAAATGGATCTAAGCATGAAAATTTGACAAAATCAATGGAACGTGAAAATTAGGTCAAGGATATAAGGCATTTGTCTAACTGTCATTTAGTCCTAATAATGTATATGCATAGCCAGTTTTGTTGACCTACGGTATATAGATACTGAGAAACAGATCTAAGCGCGAAAACTTGACGCTGACTGTGTTAAAGTCACAGTACCGTGCAAATTAGGCCAAGGGCAAATGTCATGTGGTTAGTCGACAACGAATTATATGCACGGCAAAGTTGGTCCTTCTAGGTTTATTAGTTTTAGCGATATAGAGCTTTCAAAAAAAAAACTAATCCCGTCACCGAAAAGTAAAACCTAAGAGTCGCTTTCGCGACGTCCTCGCATGCGAGACAAAAAACTGGAAGATATGCCATTGAAAATGAAGACAAAGTTACTTCGTGAGTCGTGGATTGCTTTATTTGTGCAGAATTTTTACCTAGATTTGACATGCAACATTGAAATGTTCATTTGATGGTTATTAATACAATGTGGGAAATGTTGCTTTGATGATTTTCTAATGAATTTTTGACCAATTAAAATGGCAAAATTCAACTCTACTTGGTTTATAAAATCTCTAAAGAAACTTTGGTCAAAGGTCTGGATTGACATTGTTGATTATTAAAAAATAATATAAATTAAATTTCATATAACAAACTTTTGAAGTAATTTTCTGTCCTTACAAAGTCGAGTTATTTAGCCCACAAATTTTCTTTGTAATTAGGTTGCATAATCTCTGCCCGTACTAAGTCGAGCTATATAGCCCACAAATTTTCTTTGTAATTAGGTTGCATAATCTCTGTCCGTACTTAGTCAAGCTATATAGCCCACAAATTGTCTTTGTGCTCACGTTACATTCATGTCCGTACCAATTCAAGTTATGTCATTATGATACGCTTCATAATCTCTGTTAGTGCTAAATTCAGACTTTGATTACGTTAAATTCTCTGTCCGTACCTAGTCAAGTTATGTCATTATGATACGCTTCATAATCTCTGTCCGTGCTAAATTCAGACTTTGATTACGTTACATTCTCTGTACGTACCAAGTCAAGTTATGTCATTATGATACGCTTCATAATCTCTATTCGTGCTAAATTCAGACTTTGATTACGTTACATTCTCTGTACGTATCAAGTCAAGTTGTGTCATTATGACACGCTTCATAATCTCTGTTCGTGCTAAATTCAGACTTTGATTAAGTTACATTCTCTGTTCGTACAAAGTCAAGTTATGTCATTATGACACGCTTCATAATCTCTGTTCGTGCTAAATTCAGGCTTTCAAGTTGTCTTGGTGATTACGTTACATTGTCTGTCCGTACCATGTTAAGCCTTCTAGCCCACAAGTTGTCTAAACATATGTTTTCTTAGTTTTTTTTATTGTTGTATGGTGTTAGGTGATTTACCACGCCTGTTATCCTTTTATTTAATTGTGACGAATGGCGATCGAATCTTATTTAAGATTAGATTTTACTATAAAAGCAGTACCTTAGAGTAGGGTTAATTTGGTTTTTATTTCTCCGTGTTCAAAGGCTTTTAATTCATTATTCTCAATCAATTTCAGAACTATCGAATTTTGTTCAAATACAGGTATTTTAATATAATATCTATTAAATGCCCGATTGCTAAACAATCCTAAATTGTCTCCCCTTTGACCACAAATCACACAAAGTTGGTCTCGACTTATTTCCCCTTTGACCACTAAACATGTTCGTCTCAAATAAGAAATAAAATAATTCATTTGAGATGAAAATAAAATTATAATAGATTCACGATTCAATAGATCATGATGATAAATCATAGAGAATAAAGCCACCAGTGAGATATGAACATTTTCCATCTATATAAAACATTATTATTGCTATAAAAGCGATTAATCTATGGTTAACGATCGATGTTTCCCATTTATTCGAAATTTGATAGGAATATAAAAGTAATTTATGTTTTACCAAACCGTCCCCTTCTTTCAACATCTGCATGTATTTTAGATCTAATCAAAGATTCCAAACGATCACTTCAATTCTTTTTATCATAAACACCGTCTTTAGAAGCCTAACAATTAAATGCGAACGGTACTTTTAGATCACTTTACAAAGCTCATTTGGGAGAACTGAGGCTTTGCCAATTGCTTTAAAATATTTATATAACACGTGTTTAATTCTCATGTTCAAAGAGAAGTTCGTTTATTGCATATAGTAGTTTATATAACTCTTTCTTCTTGTAAATTTTTCACTGGAATGTTTTTAACTTAGATTTTTGGAAGTAGCCATTTGTCCCTTGTGCAGATACCATACATATCGGTCGTCGGTTATCAGCACGTTCTCACTAGTTCACGTTTTATTTTACCAAAATAATGTGCATAATGAGCCTTAGGTGTGATAATAAACTGGATATTAACACGTTTCAGGTGACGATTGTAACTCGGGGTTTGTCACTGCCATGGCGGGTTACTTTGTTCAGCAAGCCGCAGGGATCAAAACTGGACAAAAGTGTAAAATTCTTCGGAATTATAGATCACTTCTAAAATCACTTTCTTTATAATGTGTTATATACCCTATAAATGCAACAGACTTGAAAAAATACAACACCTCTCCGTGTCATTAATTTGTTTATAGGATACATAATTCACGAAATTAACACCTCTTATGGACGCCAGGGTGAATTTTATAGCTTACAGATTTGTCGTGACCTTAGTCTAAAACAACATGACTAAGTATTACGTATTTAATACAGGCGATAAGACCTGAAGTCGGCCCCAAATTTAAAGTTTGGAATATCTAAAACAAACTATTTATGTCCTATTGAATACTATATGCATTTGGTAAATTGTTAAAATTTTAACTGTTCTTGAAAAAATAAAGAC
The DNA here is from genome assembly GCA_034783895.1 of Geukensia demissa. Lineage (NCBI taxonomy): Eukaryota > Metazoa > Mollusca > Bivalvia > Mytilida > Mytilidae > Geukensia > Geukensia demissa. The sequence continues at coordinate 9,538,551 of JARWCS010000007.1, read as the reverse complement.
TTGATTTTTGCCAATTTTTCGTTAATCATGAAATTCAAGATAAAATATGCATCTTAAAGACAGTTCGTGGATCGAGGAAACATTTAGAACTCAGGAACGGGGTGGTAAGCGTCATGGGTGTGTAAGGGTCACATGAACTCATCTATTTACCTGGAGCAGGGTGGCGAAGTCTTGGATCTGAAAGGATTACATTGGCTCCTCTAAAAACCAGTAGCATGGTTATTGTAGAGACATGAACGCCTATAGAACTCAGAAACGGGGTGGTGAGTGACGTAGATGTGAAGGGACTCCACGAACTCCTCTGGAAACCTGGAGCAGGGTGAAGAGTATCATTGATGTGTAGGAACTACATAAACTCCTATATAATCCAGGAGCAGGGTAGTGAGTTTCTTGGTTGTGTAGGAACTACAATGACTCCTCTGGTGAGTGTGATGGATGTGTAGGGACTGCATGAACTACTTTAGAAACCTGGGGGTGGTGAGTATAATTGATGTGTAGGGGCTACATGAACTACTTTAGAAACCAGGGGGAGAGTGTTGAGTGTAATTGATGTGTAGGGGCTTCATGAAATACTGAACTACTTTAGAAACCAGGGGGAGAATGTTGAGTGTAATTGATGTGTAGGGGCTACATGAACTACTTTAGAAACCTGGGGGTGGTGAGTGTAATTGATGTGTAGGGGCTACATGAACTACTTTAGAAACCAGGGGAGAATGTTGAGTGTAATTGATGTGTAGGGGCTATATGAAATACTGAACTACTTTAGAAACCAGGGGGAGGGTATAAAAGTAATGGATGTGTAGGGACTACATGAACTAATTTAGATACCAAGGGCAGGGTGGTGAGTGTAATGGTTGGGTTGGAACTACATATATACTCTTGTAAAAGCCAGGATCAGGGTGGTGAGTGGAATAGTTGTGAAGGGACTACATGAACTACTTTAGAAACCAAGGGCATGATGTTAAGGGACTACACGAACTCGTCTTTTAACCAGAAGCAGGATGATGAGTGTCATCGATGAGTAGGGACGACATGAACTCTCCTAGAAACTAGGAATAGGATGGTGAGGGTCGTATATGTGTAAGGACTACAGAAACAGCTCTTAAAACCAGAGGAAAGTTGGTGAATGTCGTGGATCTGAAGGGACTACATTACCTCTGTTAGAAACCAGGAGCAGGAAGAAGTAACCGAAGGCTGGAACTTTTTGAAAGAAACCATGCATGGAAAGTGTGAAAGGGGACTACATGAACTACTCTGGAAACAGAAGCATGGATGTCAGAATAAATGGTGTGTAGTTAGTACAGAAACTCATCTAGAAACAAGGAGCAGGGTGCTTTCATGGGTTTGTAGGAATTACAGGGAGGACTCCAGAATCCAAGAGCAGGTGCTCAGTGTCGTGGTTGTTTAGGGAATGGAGTTACATCATTTGAAACCAATAGCGGTGGTAAGTGTAATTAATTCTAAGAGACTACAATAATACTTCTTGAAATATGGAGCAGAAGGGGCGAGTGTCGTGGTGTGTAAGGACTAATATAATATCTCTTGAAATCACGAACAGGGTGTTGTGTTTCGATGATGTGTAGGTATATTACAGTAACATCTCTTGAAACAGGTACAGGTTGGTGAGTGTCGTGGTTGCGTAGGGATTACAATTACATCTATTGAACTAAGAGCGGGGGTGAGTGTTCTGGGCGTGTAGGGACCACATGAACTCCTCTAAAAGTAAGGAGTAGGGTGTTAGGTATCGTGCATGTGTAGGGACTACATTGACTTCTAGAAGTCAGGAATATTGTGGTTAGTGAAATTGATGTGTAGGATATTAATCCCCCCGGCCACCCCCCCCCCAAAAAAAAAACAAAAAACTAGAGGCTCCCAGGAGCCTGTAATTGCTCACCTGTATTACAGTTGAGAAGGTGTATAATGTCAAAACTAGAAAAAGCAGCTGGCGGACTCTGCAGCCTGCCCCGCCTGCATATGTTTGTACTCGGCAAATTAAACTTGTCCCATTTATGTTATATGACTCCAAAAGTATAATTCTTATGAAAAAAAGATGAAATCAAAGGAAATGATTCTTGTAGAAATTCACAAGGTTATCAAGGAAGGGGGGTAATATAATTTTGGTAGAGGACCATTCCACTAAAGTTTAGTTCCAATTGGCTAAGCAGTTTTAGACAAGAAGATTTTTAAATGAATTTTCCATAGGGTCCCATAATCAAAAAGTTCGGCTGTTGAAGCCATCTTTTTTTCGGTTGGCATGCCAGATAAAATTCCTAGAGGGGACCACCTGAAGATCATTCTACTAAAGTTTGGTTCCAATATTGGCTCAGCAGTTCCAGACAAGAAGATTTTTAAGTGAACTTCCCATAAGGTCCCATGTTAAACTAAGTTCCGGTGTTTCTAGAAGAGTTGATGATGTCCCTACACACCCATGACACTGATCACCCTGCTGCTGGTAAAAGAGGAGTTCATATAGTTCCTACAAATCCAGTAGTTTAGGTAGTCCCTACATATCTATCACACTCACCACCCTGCATCTGCATATGGTTAAAAGAGGAGTTATTGTAGTCCCTACATATCCAGGACACTCACCACCCCACCCCCTGATTTCTAAAGTATTTTGGGTAGTCCCTTCACATTCATCACACTCACCCCCTGCTGCTGGTTAAAAGAGGAGTTATTGTCTGGAATCCGCACTTCATGGAACACCTTTTTCAAAAGTAAAAGGTGTTATCATTTTTAATCTCAATAAAATTTTGCAAAAAGATGTATCTTGTTGAGTCTTAACAGAAACTATTGGTTTTTATATTCTTTTTAGTGGTAAATGAACCTAAAGCAAGAAAAAAGTCTCTTTAGGATTTACAATGTAAAAGGGAGATAACTCTCTTGGCATGGCTTTACAAACAACCCTGTAGAAAGCCCATAGATTAAAATATAACTTAAAATGTTGTTGCGAAACTTCTATCTCATCTCACTGCAACAAATTATACAAGTAAATGGTTGATATCATTCCATTTTGAAAATTTAGTATTTTAGAAAACCAAAATTACAATGGTAAATTCCCTACCTTTAAGGGTTTTTATGAGCCTGAAATGTATCTGGTGAGAGAAGTAATTTTATTTCAATATTTTATTGGACGACTAACTGAGTTCTACATTTGGCAAAAAATAAGTAAAATATTTCTAGGATAAATTTCCAAAAACCATTCTACGGAGTATGGTTTACAGACAGTTATGTATTCCCTACATATTAAGGTAAGTCACCACTCTCCCACTGTTTTCTAAAGGAGTTTAGATATCCCATCACATCCATCACACTCTCCACCCGTCTCCTGGTTAAAACAGGAGTTAATATAGTCCCTACATTTCCAGGACACTCGCCATCCTCTCCCTGGTTTCTAAAGAAGTTTATGTAGTCCCTACACATCCATCACAATCATTACCCTGCTCCTGATGTTCAGAGGGGTTTATGTAGTCCCTACACATCCATCACAATCATCACCCTGCCCCTGATGTTCAGAGGGGTCTATGTAGTTCCTACATACCAATGACAATCACCACCCTACTCTTAGTTAAGAGATGTTACTGTAGTCACTGTTCAACCACGACACTCACAATCCTGCTATGTAACTGAAGTCGTTTAAATTTGCACTAGAAGGAGGAAGCGAAAGAAGCCCAGACAAAAAGGGAAAGTCGACAGACACGGCAATATCGGGAACACGAACAAGAAGAAACAAGACATATAAACATATAAAACTAAAAACACAAAACTATGAACAATGCGCCCCACCAAAAAAATCGGGGTGATCTGGAAAGGGTAAGCAGTTCCTGTCTCTTTAAAGACACCCGTCGCATTGACCATTTTCAAATCCAGTTTAAGACATTTCAGGGTAATTGGGGAGGTTTCATGGGATCACATCTCCCAGGCGAAGAAAGCGAACAGCCTGTTTTTGGAATACTCCGCAACTTCACAGGAAAATGTCCGTCTTCATCTGTAAACGAATATTCCATATCCGACCGAGCTCTGCCGAGAAAATTCGTGTTCTTGAAAAACGTATGAGCTGGGAGATGTATATATACCCCATACGCCGGGCAGCTGCCAATGAACGGGACGTTGTCAATTGGAAAGTGAAACTCATCACGTTTGTCATATAAACTTGTGTGAAGCCTTCCCCATTGTCTAATTGGAGATGAAGATCAAGGTATGGGGCAGACTTGGAACTGTCTGTTGTGTCTCTAATTTCAAGCTTATTTAGGTAGATGAGGTGAAAATAAACACCGAAAACTGCATTGTTCAGTGAGAGGACATCATCTACTGAAATTAAAGGTTTGGGCTAACTTTCTTTCTTTTTCCTGTGACAGCTCTTGAAGAAAGTCTGACTCAAACGAGAGATGAAATAGATCGGCTAGGAGAGGAGCACAATTAGTGCCCATTGGAATACCGACCGTCTGCGGTAAACCTGAAACTGAACAAAGATGTTGTCAATTTTTGTAAAATCCTCTCTGAATATCTCTTGAACCAAGATGGATTGTGTCGTAGATGTGTAGAGATCTGTTGAATCCAGGTGCAAGGTGATGATTGTGATGGATGTGTAGGGACTACAGTTACATCTCTTGGAACCAATAGCAGGGTGGTGAGTGTAATGAATGTGTAGAGATTAAAGTAATCTCTCTTGAAACCAAAAGCAAGGCGGTGTGAATGCCGTGGATGTGTAGAGACTACAGTAACATTTTTTATTAAAAAGCACCTGACCAAAGTATGGATTCTTGGTACAGCTTTATATGTCAGGGAGTGTACAATGACTAACTTAATTTTACATATTGCTTTCTTTCAGACAATTAACTAACTGTTCTAACTGTTTAATAGTTTGACAGCAGAATTACTTGACCGATAATATTCAAGATTTCCAATAGAAGATCATGTGGTAAACAAGCAAATGCTTTATTTTGGGTCCTTTAAAATTGCATCTTCTTTTTGCAACCTGTAAAAATTCGTTGTTAAAATTTTCATGCGCGTGATGAACTCCTCTAGAAAGGGGAGAGTCATGTATTTGAGGGACTACAGGAAACGCTCCTAGAAACCAGACGCTGGATAAAGCGTGACCTGTTGTAGTTCATATTAATTCATGAAAGTAAATACATAACTTGTACAACTGCTTCATTATTTCAGACTTTGGTGCAATATAACATAACATTGAATACTGTACCGATTTTCACCTGTGTTTTCATGTGACTTAGGGCAATATTTCGATATTTATGGTTGGATATTAAGATGATTGTATGATAACAAATATAAAATATTAAAACTGCAAACATTACAGTTTATGACATAAAAAGACTTTTTTAAACAGTAAAAGATGTGAGATGCATGCAACCAACCACAATTTTAATATACACCCAACCCCACGGTTTGTACCGTACTAACACTGTATGGCTTTTGGGTGTATTAAAAGTAACATTAAAACAAATTTTGATTTACATCAATATAATTATAAAACTAAAAAGGTTTGATAGAATAAACAATATTAAAATTCCCCAAGAATCCAATGAAGTTACAGTTGGTAAAAGGGAATTGAGCTGCCAAAATGTTAGGCCAATCACAAGATTATTAATTGTTGAGGTTTTAGCAGGTATGCTTAGTCTCATTTCAACAGTAGTCTCCAAGGGTGGGGGTATATTCAGTACCTTCTTCAATAAAGGTATGAACACTGTAAATATCGACAGCCAATCCTCTTGTTTGTTTGTAGTATACTTATCAAACTTTGACACAAATTAGTTATCATAACAAAGGTATTAACTACTTTTCTGTTGTTGGTTTTATTAACCTCAAACAAAACCAAAATTTGTAAATTTTACAAAGGTTTGGCCATGATAGAGACTGTTCGGAACCTTTCAGACAGCTACGGGGTCATATTTACCACATATGTTCATTACTGTTTAAGATGTTTTTGTATTTTAGACAATGACAAATTTCTAACAATTTTGTACAAGGAAAAACATCTTTAAACACCCCATTTACAAGACAGTGGGGGTGTTAACAACACAAGGGACCGCCATTACTTTGACAAGTGAAATGGAAGTAAAAGTATTTACATGTACTTAGCGTGCTAATGATAGATGTATATACAATCATCGTCCATCATCGTCTCGTCAAAATCTGTCATTAATGTATTAACTTGAACCAAATAAATAATAAATTATCATCTCGTGAGATGTATGACATGTCAATATACATACGGAATCCAGGAAGATGGACGATATGATAGCTAGTTTCCACAGTTGTTAAGACTATAAGCGGTATCGTTCAATGTTATCCGTGCGGCACAGCCCTGTATGACTGCTGGGCTTCTACATGACGGAAAACGGCAAAGCACACAGTTGCGGCAGTTAAAGACTCTAGTTCTGCTGCCCAGAAATAGGTTTAGTTGATTTCTTGTTCGTCTCTGTACGATGTCACTGTCGTTTAATTTGTCTCTTTATATGGTGTTTCGTTGTGAAATCTTATGACTTTATTGCTGGAACGAGTCCCGATGTGTTTTTGTAAATGAATATAAGATTATGTTGTTGTCTTCTAGTTTTGTCATGAAGCTTATTATCCACATATATAACGGTTTTCAATACCATATTAATCTTATTTTGTAATAGGTTTTTAAATTAAATAAATCAAGTCATCTAGAATCTATATATGATTGTCCATTGACGTCATGTGGTGCAAAATCGGACCAAGCACGGTTTCTTGTGGTACTCATCAATCTAATAAGTCTGCTCCGAAAATGAAATCGTCTCTTAGCATTACTATTATTATCGGTTTGTCAGAAGTTTATTATCCGAATATGTAACGGTTCTCTAATACAATTTATTAGGATGTCAAAGGCTTTTGAGAGAATATTGCAATATCATCTTGTTTCCTGCACTGTATTATTTTAGAGGTCTATCGGCAGATAGTTGGCATGTCAATGGGCACAAACTGCGCTCCTCTCTGATTGCAGTCTTTCTGACATTAACCCCATATCTTTCCTTTATCTAAAAAGTTGGATTGCATCGACATGTTTCCTGGAAGACTATTAGTAAAGTGAAGTCGCCATGTTTGTCATAGAGTCTTGTGTTTAGTCTCCCCTTGCTGTCCATGATGAAACAGAAACCGTCTATACCCAATAGAGGTTATCTTAGGCGTATCCATACAGGTATATAAAGGTGAAAGGTGAAGGAGTACCTGGTGTGAGATCTGTCATGGTTTCACAAAAAACGTTCATTAAGCTGACATGGTTCCTTGATTGACTTTACAGAGAATTTCTCAAATGTTTACATCGAATGTGCCTTAACCTGCATGAAAGGTGTGATCAGGTTTTTTATACAAAATCATTAATATGCTTGATATTTGCTCACATTAACAGTCTGTTATTTTGACAATTTGCCCCTACATATACTGGCAAAACAAATCTGTATTGACGTAAAAATCATTAGTACTTTTGATACTGTCATTAGTGTATACATACATATAATATCTATAAATGATAATGTGTGTCATTTTCCATATCAACCCAAGTATCGTCCCGAGATCTCCTTATCGGCCCTGATGGCTTTAAAATCCCATTGTCGGATTTCAATTGATGTTTTCGCATTGGCAATCTCTATATTGTACATGTTAAGGTTTCAGCTCTAAGTTCTTTATTAATTATTAAAATGTAAAAACGAACTGGTGCTTAATCTGTCGCTCTGTGAGGTTAAATGACCGCTGTTTCCGGAATGGCACGTGCACGAGTCTTACCAGTAGATCTTGTCCAGTAAGAAGACGAATCGCTCTTAGGTCGGAGAAAAAACGCTTTAATATTATCCCCTTTCCCATTTTTCTGTCATTCCCGTTTCAAAATTCTTAACGAGCTAGCTCACACGGCAACAGTCCACAAGAAAACATGTTCCCTACCAGAACACATTATTTCAACTAAGAGCTGAGTAAGTGAGCTCAGTTGATAGAGCTCGGTGCGTAGGGCGCTGCGTTCGATCCCCGGTCGTGAAGTAGATATCATGCTTTTTGTTTGGGTGTAAATCCTCCTTTTAGTAAAAATAAGCCGGATTCGAGGTATATTCATAAGTTTTTAAGAAAATTCAAATACTTTATTGACAAGTCTAAAAAGGACTGTCATCAGCAACAAACACAGAACTTAGTTACAAGAAGAAATTCATAAAATATTTACTTTTGTTGAAATGAATGGGGTTATTAATATCATCCGTGATGGATTATTTTAAGATAGATGTGTTTGGTAAAAAGATATTAATGCCACTCGAACAGCAATCACTTTCATGTGACATGTTTCTGTAATCGGTTTCAAGAAATAAATTCAAAACTGCGACTTCATCTCCATAATAAGAAAAGATCTGGCGCCTTTTAATTATACAACTCGTCCATTATTGAGAATTTTTTCCTCATTATTTCTAAAATATATATACAAAATGACATGTTTATGATAGCACTGTTGTTACCGAGCTAATCTTGTGAAAGATCATTAATAAACTTTTCCATTAGTTGTGCTACAATTAATGCAAGAATGAAATGCAAAGTTTGACTTTGAGTTTGACCTTGGATGCTAATTTTGTCACCCTGTTATCTGGTTTGACTTTGATGTGTCTCAAATGTTACCATTCGCATAGCTCTAGTACCAGGAGACGATATACGTTTGTACTAAGGGACCACTCTATTTAGTCGATTCCCTGGAATCTACAAACAGCTTGCTTGTGGTGTATGGGTATAATGTAGTATCAA
>JARWCS010000007.1:9513622-9523694 GCA_034783895.1 Geukensia demissa | reverse complement strand
TATCGGCGATAATTTATTATTTCATTGGAAGGCGGTAAAGTTCTTTCATCTCCGATTAATTTACAAACAAGAGTTGTCAGACATTTAGTTGTTGCGTTGGGCTGTATGTGAAGTCGGTGTAACACAAGACAACATTCATTTTGTGATTGGCAGGCGCTGTGAAAACAACAAAGAAGTGAATTTTATATGGAATAGAAAGTTTTATGTATTTATTTTCCGAAAACATGTTGACTTCATCGTCACAATACCTTCATCCGGAATATTTACAGCCGCTCCCAACTACGGTAAGATGCTTTTATTATTTTTTTTAAATTCATATTTAACTGTTCTTGTCATACGTTGCAGTTTACACAATAATAACGTCATCAATTTAAAATAAAAAATAAAATACAGATATGAATAAAACGTAAAATGTCATGTTATCATAATATATCAAAATGCTTGAAAATTTATTTACTGAAAAGAAAAGATTGGCGTGGTAAAATATCGAAATAGAGTTTATGATGGACACATGATTATGTTTACGTTTATCGACTGTTGTTGCTGTATTTATGTAATTTTTTGTAGTTCAAATACATGTAGTTTAAAAAGTTATTTTGAACATACTCGTGTTATTTTGTTATTTTATTGCTATTTATTTATAATTTCAGTTGGACGCCAAGAAAAGTCCTCTCGCTCTGTTAGCACAGACTTGTAGTAGCATAGGAAAAGACATATCACCATCTAAAAATATTATCCCTTCTATCAACAAAAAGGAAGGAGAGAAAGACAAATCGTCAACTCCAGATGCCAAGCGTCCAAATTCATCTAATAATGGAAGCAGCCAAGGAATGAAAACTCCATTGGGTGATAATTCTGATAAACCTGGATTTAGGACAATAAATAGTAAAGATTTACCGCCATTAACTTCCTCTTCACCAGGACAATCAATCGAAAAGTCTAAAGTACCGTCTGCTTCTCCAGCAAGGTCGACGGAGTCCGTCGCCAGCAGTTCAACAATTTCTCATTCCATCACCTCACTTTCGGTATCATCAACCAACAGTTCATCTAACAACAAATCTAAACGATGTTCCAGCAGGGACGGAGAACTTAAATCGGAATCAAACAGGACTCATTCTCGACCCTCACCAGAACTGGCATCATCAAGTTCTTCGATAACTTCTAAACCACAAGTAAATCCTTCAGTGTCAAGTTATCCTGGACTAAGTTCTTATCCGACATCGTTTCATGGATTTCCGTTTATGCCACCTGGAAGTGCTTTGGATCAAGCTGCATTACATGGATATTCTGCCTCATTAGCTGCTCACGCAGGGCTGGGATTAGGATCAGCAAGTGCTGCAGCAATGGCCGCTGCTCAGAATTCTGCTTTAAAACAACACCAAGCTGCAGCAGCTGCTGCTTTGTCACCATACGTTTCCTACACTCGTGTAAGAACGCCATCTGGTGCCACGACCTTGGTGCCCGTGTGTAGAGACCCATATTGTACAAACTGTCAACTTACTGTTCAAAACTCTCATTTGTCATCCACCTGTAACGCCCCTGGGTGTGCGCAGTGCGCTCATGAAAAAACTCTACAAAATTTAACATCATTTGGACTTCCAGGAATGTTACCAGGTTTTTCTAGTGCAAGTGGTCTACCCGTTATGCCTCCAGGACTTTCTTCACTCGGACAAGCTGCTGCGTTATCATCTTTGTACCCTCACAGTGCTCTCACTGCTCACCAAGGACTACCGTTTGTGTGTAATTGGGTATCACAAGGGAATGACTTTTGTGGAAAACGTTTTACCACATCAGAAGAACTGTTGCAGCATTTACGAACACATACAACATCGGCTGATGCTGCCAGTGCTACGTTTGGATTGGGACTTAGCAGTGCATATCATATAAATGCTTTAAATGCAAGTGGAGGATTAAGTCCAAACTCTCTTAGGAGATCATATCCCACGAGTGTCAGTCCTGGACTACTGAGTGCTAACCGATATCATCCGTATAAAACTTCATTAACGTCGCCATCGTACCCATCAGGACAGCCACTACCTCCTTTAGGACCATATTATCCATACGCTTCATTATACGGCCAACGACTTGGAGCTGCTGCTGTTCCATAGAAATTGTTCAAAACATCAAAACGTAGAAATCCTAGTAAATGATGGTTCAAAGCCAAACTTTTTTATAGTGCTGTAAAATTACATGATATTTATGTGCCAATGAAATTGGAAAACTGTGTGTAATATTTGACCATATATTATTATTATTGTTATTTAATTAGAATGAGTGGATTTATAATTTAAGTTATGTCAGAAGAATATTTTGACATTAAAATTTTAAAAGTGATGAAAATCTTATTTATTTCTTCAATAATAAATAGTGGTTACGACACATAAAATGATCGGAAGGTTGCAAAGAACAAGGAAACACATTATGCGAAGGGGCAAGAATCTTTTAAAATATACATTTACTATCACTAATTTAACCAAAAAAAAAAAAAAAAACAAAAAAAAAAACTGGAAAGTCGTTCACTTGTGCATTATTACTTTATGAAAATGATCTATGAAGCACAAAAAATTACCATAATAAAATGAAAGTAATAAAAACACAGAAAGACAGACAGATAAATATACCAGAAATAATTAAAATAAAAGAAGCCAACATTGTTCTCAAAAACTGACATGTAGGCAAAAAAAAATAAAAATGATGAAAAATGATTTACTATTTTCTGCAAAAATACTCAAGGATGCATGTATATATCTAGCAACACATTAACCATTAATTTCAAATAATTATATATATTACAATAATATTTATACCACGGCAGTACCCACATGACCTATCGAAAATTGTACAAACAGAAAAAAATATTTGTTTAAGATTTTATACAGAATCTTGGATATTTGTCACTCATAGAAAATTACAGTTATTATAATACACTTGCCTCAAACTTTAGTGATTTTTAACACGTATCCGTGCTATTCTGAAAACAACACCGATATGTGTTAAAATGGTATAATTTGCAGTATGTTAGAGTGACAACCCTAACAAAATTATCACTGAAGCTTTGAGAGCTTGACCAGTCTATTTTTCGTATTTGTTTTGAAAAAGAAACCACAAGGATTTGATATTTGCTACGATGTGAAAAGTAGAAATATGTAAAATATTTTTGCGCTAAATTGGAAGAAACCAAATTATTTTTGCACCCATTTAAAATGTCAATGTGCTTAATTGAAGCGCGCCGAGATAGAGGCCTTAAATTAAAAATTAAAAACATCAAAATTTATCCATTTTTTAAATAATATCTCGGTTATGACAAAAAATATCTCGACAATTTTTTTTATTCCGCATTTGAGGATAAGTTTTACTTTTGATCCGATATACCACATTTTTGTGAATTTCCTACATTAAACATGCATAAAATTTTACTAATAAAAAAACAGTCAAATTCGTTATTCTTCGCATGACAACAGAGTTTATTGTAATTAAATATCTTTATCCCGGAAATAATAATAATAAAAAAAAAAATCACGAGAACAATGTCAAAGTACTCTCTAATAGGTGTAGCGTATAACATTTTCCCTATCTAATATTCTGCCAATCCCAAAATTTTTGTATATTGTAAAACATAAAAATAGATTCGTAAATTTAGAACAATAATGTTATATATTTGGAAACATTCACTTACACAAAAATCTGAACTAAGAAATAACTTGCAACAAATATTTAAGAGAGAAATATAAACACCTGATAGAAAATTCAGAGCAAAACTTTGTGGGGTGGATTTAGACGTGATCAGATTGGGACATTATATAATTTATGTGAAGAGGAAACCTATTAAATATTGTTCTGGCATATTACATTATGTCTAGAAGCCAAGATTGTCTGATAAACCTCTGCAAAAGAATTTTGTCCTTTGTAGTAGAAGATGATAGGTTAGTTTATTGTAATTTTCAACCGTTGCATTCATGCAAAAAATTGAATCAATTTAGCTGTAAGGTTTATAGACTTCTCTTCAAATTTCATCGCACTATTTATTAACTTATTATGTGTGTCTCTATTTGATCATTTGATGATAACCCACACTATAAAATGTTTAGCTTCAGAACGAGCCGGGTTGAATCAGTAACAACTCAAAATAACTCATTTGTTTTTTTTTAAATAAGCATGTTTGTGTTATAATGATCAACACTTGTTCTGATATACATTGTTGCTCCGCGGTTTCCAGAAACTGCACACTTATTCGAAAACGACTTCTGCCCACACTTCGGACAAAAAACAATTATTTATACCTTATATACGTTTAGACCATAATGTTTTGTGCAATTTTATTCAAATTGCATTGAGCCTACCGACTATACAGCATGGAAAAATCCACAATTTTATAGATATCTGTGCCAATATAATGTTAGTTAATTTTAGGTGGCACTGTCTTTTGCCCGTGAGTATTAGTAGGGAAAATTACCGTTGTCTTTTTGTTCGTTTAGAGTTTGTCTTTGTGGATTATTATGTTCTTTACTTGCCGTTGTGTTTATAGACTTATAGCAGTTTTAATTGTCAGACACGTATCGCACAGCATTCTTTTAATATTTTATACACTTCGGTTTATTTTCCATTAAAACGGCTTTGCCTTGGAATTTTTCATCTCGGGAGTGATACTTTAGGAAATGTAATTTATGCTTACGAAACTAAGCATAATTTCCCCTTTCAATAATTTTTTTTCATTTTTAAAACTAAAATGTATATCGTCAGTTTTTTTTTCACCAGAAATTACCATTAAACACGAATTAACTTTCAAACTATACATTTGACTAATAACATTACGAGAAGTCTTCACTTTAACAGAAAAGATGGTAACATGTAGCAAGTCTATGGACGCTCTAGAAGTACTGTTCTTCAGATGAAAAGTCTCCGCTGCTTATGACATATATAGACAGTCGACATATTTGCCGTTTTCATACTCAGTTCTACGTTTTTAATAGTGAACTATAGTGAAGACATTTTTACACGATAAACTTCTGTTTTTAATTAGAAAAGTCATAACTTAGAAACAAAGTCTGGTTTCTATGGAAATAGAGCATACTGTATAATATGTGTCACATTAATTGAGAATTTTTATATTTATTACATACCAAATGTATATAGGGCTATCATCATAAAGCGTTCAAAATGATTTAGATTCTACAAGTACTTAGAAGGATCGTTTGAAAGCCCATTCGTGGTAAAATCTAAACTAAACAGTGCCGACGTGAATAATTTATGGTACAATTACTTCTCTCCAAAAGTCTTAAGAGATCACTGCCAATGTATTACTAGGCTCACAAACACTCCATCTTCCTTTATCAAGGGGACTTAATCCGTGATTTATGACCCACGGACAAACAGGTAGAACAGTTTATTGTGCACATTAAACATTTTCCTCGAGTATTACTATATATTTTATCTGCCATATGAACGTTAGATAAATACTTTTTCTTCAAAGGAACTCAGTTTTATTTGTTTCTGACATGACGTTAAGATAGAATAAAGGAGACTCGAAAAGACTAAAGGGAACAGGTAAAACTATATATAAAAAAGACCCTCTCCTTCTAAATTCAGAACTCCAGAAACGTTTTGTTCAAACATGGAATAGAAAAAAATCGTCATAAAAAAGAGACAAATTTCCCGCCAACTTTCCAAACGCTATCTGAAAAAGTTTTCGATTCCATATGTACCATGTATACGAAAAATAATACTGCTCTAACCATGCATGCCTAACTAAGTATTATAAAATGTACATGTAACAAAATATTTACTACAAATACGATTATATGTCCACAATTTCTGACTTGAAACAGGCACATGAGAAAGGTGGTGGGGTTAAACTATATATATTGGGATGTCCAACTCTTCCCCAAAAAGTGGTCAAAGGAAAAACTAAAGAAAACAAAAGCAGTAAAAGACAAACTATAAAAATTCAACAGTAATTCACCCAATCCGACTAGAGAGTACCTTAATTAAAATAAATGTACTAAACAAAAATGCATGCTGAAAAAAGATAACTTTCTAACGAATGTTCGCAGTTACTAAAAGCAAGCTAAGGCTGAGATTCCTGATGATAAGACATCAAACTTCGACTTTATAAACTCCTGAAATTTTTTAAAGAAATTGCTGCAGATTAACATGTATGTCGACCATCCTAAAATTTCATAAATTTTGTCTTTAAAAGAAATCAAAGAAACAACTAAACCATATAAAATACGATTTTTATACTAGATCTTTATATACATATATGAATATTACATATATTTCTAAATACACAACACCCAGTAGTTAAATGCCGGTCTCCTTGAAAAACTCCGTGTGTCCAAACATTAAAAATAATGCAGAAAATCATATTACACCACCAGACAAATTTGTTTTGAAATGATTCGTTTGAAGTTTTCAATAAACTACAATTTCTCTATAACATAATTTAAACAATTATAAATATGAATGTACAACATGGAAGTTTAAAAATATTTTTAAAATTGCCGTATTGTTGGTTAAGTTTAGTTTATTTTTGAATTATCAAAAGACCAAGGAAGCCATAAATCACCATAAGTGTTTTCGAATCCTTTCTTATAAAATGACCGTAAAATGAGTTTGACCTTTCTATGATAATCGGACGCCCAGTATAGGAGATATCTCCTGTTTCTCTAGCACACCATCGTAGACAGAAGGGCTGCAAAGGAGGGACATATATGTGCTGTTTTACCCTTAGTCTGCGTCTAAAATTAAGTGACTCACGTTGATTTAACTAATGATAAACTTACAGGAAGATCTAAGTAAGATTTAATCTGGGCAATTTCAAAAATATTTATGACCAGATGATTAATACGACAAAAAAGTTCAGGGATTTGACAAGCACTAGACAAAATGTTTAATTTAATGATACAATATAAGACTTAAAAATGACTGAAAATCACAAGGAAGGTACTCATTTACAGCGTCAAACACGAATGGCCTCAAAGCATTTTTGCAGGTTATTTAATCCAGAATTACTTATTAATTACACCGCAATGCCAATGTGTGCAAAGAGCCACTTCCGCCAGACAAATATAAGTCAGTGCATTTAAAAATACACCGTGATTGCTAAAGACCCAATATTAAAGTATTATTGCAACTCGCTTGCACTTTTTTTAATCTACAAAAAGAAACACTATTTTACAAGAATAGGGTAAACAATTTCACTTTCATCGTTCATAGCCTTTTTACTCGTTCCAACAAACCCCGACATGGAGTATAATGGTAGTCTGCTTTTCATGAGTTCGAATGATGTTTATCCCATTGCCAAGCTAAACAAAAGACCATCAAACTAGTATGTTAAGCACAGGACATTTAAAAAGAAGAAACAATGACATGTCGACATGTATTTAATCAATTCACATAGAAAAGCTCTAGTGGAGCAGGATCCGGAGCACCTGAACTCACCCTGGTTTTTGTAGTGTTCGTGTTACTTCAGCTGTAGTTTTCAGTGTAGTGTTGTGTGTTCTATATTTGTCTTTCGTTTCATTTTGTTGGCCACGGTTTTGTCTGTCTTTCGACTTAATTTCTGTATGCCCCTTTGGTATCTTCGAATTCCTTTGAACACTAAAATAGCCTAGTGTTCTGTTCGGATTACCATTTCACGAACTTTTAATTCTATTTCTTAATTTGAGCAAAGTTGATAACAAATGACTTTAAAACATATTACTGGTTTTGTTAAAAGATATTTTGTGACATTTTTATGGAGATAAAATGAAAATGTACGTTGAAATTTATTCTTAACTACAAGATAGAACAACCAAAGGTGATATTACGATCAAAATTATCAATCACTTTTTTAACGGGAACATGAGTTGAGATGAAGATATCATCCTTCCGTCGCCAGGAGCGACAGTCGAGCAATTTACAAAATGAAACAGGCTGACAAACTGTGGAGAAACCGTTTTAGTTGTATGTAGCTGTAATGACATAGTAATATTTTTCAGCGTCCAAATGACAGTTCATTGTATGGTGTAATTGTTGAGAATGAAGAATTGTTCCCAGAAAGAGACAGATGAACTAAGAAAATTGACAAGCTAGTTAGATGCTCCTTCAGTTGCAGACAATCCCGGTGATTTTATTCTTTGACAACAAATTGACTGCTCTGACAAAAGGCCAAATGTATATTCCATAGTTTGACAAGACAATTTATCAAGTAAAGAGTTCATAAATAAAATCAAAATAGGTCTGAAATTGTAATTTACAACGTGACATTTCAAAATCGCACAAAGTTCAATGTATTTGTACAAGCCAACATATTTCTACGTTACTCATAATTTGTTGTCTAAAAGGAATAGAGATGTACCAATTATAGGTCTAGCAACACGATGCAACGAAATTTATAAAGACACAAATTAAGTATAGGGGAAACCTAGAAAAATCCAATATAAAAGTGTCTCTTGTTTCCATGCACCATACTTACACTGAAATCTATATCAGGTGAAAATTTATATCGGAAGAAAATTCCCAATTTTTATTTTGATTCAAATAGTAAATGAAAGACTGAAAGCATCAATAAAATAAACACGCATACAAATGGATGTAAAATTAGGTAATTTAAGTATATTTCATCACATTTAGTGAATGCCTGTAAGTCACCGTGGTTAGAAGTGTTGAATAAATATTGTGAAAATGAAAAAAGCAGATGAAAAATGCACGACAAAGTAGCCACATCGTCACGAATATGGGACAGTCGATAAGCACTTGGAAGCGTCCACTTTGCATGTGTTTTCATCGAGTGGTCAGTGGTTACATTTCGGCGCAAACTTCTCTTTTCCTTTCTATAATTATATATAATTGTTTCCACATTTTCGCTGTTATTTTGCTATAAAAACCGACAACTGTGATTTATTTCTTGAATTATTCCTATTACTTAAGTTTTTTTAGGTTCGAGCAACTCCCTTATATCAGCTTTAAGGAAAGTATAATCAATGTCTGTTTAAATTTGGTTATTTCTGTGTATGGCAACAGAAAAACTAACTTAGTCTAAAGCATCACTTGAATCGAATAATGTGCATGGGATGCTATGTTTTATTTTTTTTCCTGTCATCAACTTTCATAGATTGTCATTTATTACCGGGTAATGAAATAAACTGACAAATAAACTCAATCCGTTTTATATCAAGATCTTTATCAAACTTGTGTGAAGACAGAAGGGAGTACTAGACCACCATCGACTTTATGGGATGCATTTATTATTTCTGATGAAAAAGGCATATTTTACCATCCTTAATCTTCTTTAATCAATATCACTCTAAATCTTTTGATGTTCCTTATCGAAGAAACATGAAAACTTCTATTAAAATTTTTATATATCATGTGCTTTTGAACTGTCGGAAAAAATCAAAATTTCCACGGATAGTTTTATTCAAAAGTGAACTACATGTATTTCAATTAAGCCCAAGAACTAAGCAACAAAGTTTGGAAAGTCTCATCGATTCATTGTGACATCTATGGTTTTGCATAATATTCAGTGTTTCCAGATCAACCAACTTCGAACAACTTTTTCTTCAATTTTTTAACTCGATATAGGAAAATCCACCAATCTTATGCTTTTTGTTCCTCTGTTTATGTTTATTACTATAAGCCGAAACGATTAGAAACCCATGATGCCGAATATAGACGATGAAACGATTCATTTTGTCTCCCTGTATATTTGTACTTTGAAATAGTTACTATTGACAGAGAAATCGCTCTTTTATTTTTTGAACGGAGAGAAGATTTTGAAACGGTCATCGATGGACACTTTGGTGAATATAGTCAACTTCTTTACATAATATTTTATATAAAATGAAAAGTCTTATTGTTAGTAAACAATAAGTGGTCTTTCGATTTTCGATCATTTCTATGTCAAGGTGATCCTTGACATTTGATCTTGACCTCAAATTGTAGGTCTTTATGTGCTGAACATTTTTCGTTTTCATAGTTATTCATTATCTGTTACGTTTTTTGAGATATTAGACAAAACCATAAAATATACCAATTCAAGAACCGTAACTCTAATATGAGTCATCAGACAATTTTCGACAAAATGTAACAA
>JARWCS010000007.1:9380292-9390530 GCA_034783895.1 Geukensia demissa | reverse complement strand
ATCGATATAGCGAAAAGTAAAATTAAATGATCTGGCCAATTTCTTTTTGTTATTTCGCAGGAGTCCCTGAATGAAGTTTGCTTCATAGGAGTACAAAAACAAGTCGGCTAGTAGGGGCGCACAATTAGTGCCCATTGGAATGCCAACTGTCTGTTGGCTCTTGTTTTACTTTATATAGGATCTCCCATACACATTTCCTTACAAATATTCCATTTGACCAAGTGGTTTCAATGAAAATGTTATATGTATCAGCCAATCAGAAACAAGAATTTTTCATGGCGGTCAGGTTTTTGTCTGATTGATGATGAATTAAGGAAACTTTAAGAAGGACGTTGCATATAGGCATATAGATGCTTTCTGTAGAATATTTGGCCAAGTGGTTTCAGAAGATTTTTTTATGCATCAGTCAATCAGAAACAAGAATCATTCATGGTGGAATGGTTTATTCCGATTGGGACAAAATGAGGAGACCCAATAAATGATCCTCTATAGACTCTCCTATCAAATATTAACCCATGTGACCAATCAGTTCAGAGAAGTTTTTTTACGGTATCAGCCAACCAGAAACATAAAACGTCCATGACGGTCATTTTTGTGTGATCGAGACGAAACGGGGAAATTTGGTAAAGAACTTTTCATAGATGGTCCACATCAAATATTAATCCATTTGGCCAATCATTTTGAGAGAAGACTTTTTAATGGATCAGCCAATCAGAAACCAGAATCGTTCACAGTGGCCAGGTTTTTCGTCCAAACTGGAAGAAATGAGTAAACTTTGTTAAGGACCTTCCATAGATGCTTCACATAGAATATTAATGTTTTTGGTCAAGTGGTTTCAGAGGAGAAGATTTTTAATGTATCAGCCAAAAAAGAATCGTCTATGTATATTGTAGCCATGTTTTTACCCCTTTGCCAGGGAGGAAAAAAAGATACTTTTTACAGGATCTTCCATAGATGCTCCAAATCAAATATTAATCAATTTTACCAAGCTGTTTCAGAGGAACAGATGCTTCCTGCCAAGTTCCGTTTCGCCTTGGGGTTTTTAGAAGTTTGGTAGCCATGTTTGTAGTCCGATCGGGACGAAACGAGAAAACATTGTTAAGAATTTTCAATAGATGCTTCCCGTCATGTTTGGTTCCATTTGGCTTAGTAGTCTAAGAGGAGAAAAGTTTTTATAATCAGCCAAAAAGAAAAAGAAATGTCCGCGGTGGCCATGTTTGTAGTCCGATTAAGATGGAACTAATTATGGAGTGATGAACGTAGTTACGGAACGGAAACGATCACTGTCCGGAGTTTGGGTTTTAGCGATATCTGTGTGGTCTTTTGAAACGAACGGTAACTATGAGGAAAGATAACGTAGGATAAATCTCGGGTTAACATTGTGGCGCCAAAAATTTCCTCAAACTTTTTACCCGGAATTCTCGTACTTTATGCTTTCCGCTGTATATATTAACAGAGTTATCGTTCGTTTCAAGAAGACCCCAGTTCATTTCTGCCTAAATGTCCCAGTATAGGTAGAGGTTGAGCGCTCACAAATTGTTTTTTACCCCGCCAAACTTATTTGCCTTTCCCTAGTCAGGAACCTGTAGTCCATTGGTTGTCGTTTTTTTAATAGATTAGGTCGATTGTCGTGTTTTAATAATAGTTAAACACATTTTGTCTTTTAGGGGACTTTTACAGCTTCCGTTATGGTATATGAGTAGACTCCGGTCCATTATTTAAGGCCATAATGGGACCTGTAGAAGTTTAAATTCGACTGTCATTTGGTGAGTGGCTGTCTAATGGCCAATCATGCCACATCTACTATTTTTATATCCATTCGACTTTGTTGACTTTTTTGAATCAGCCAATCAGAAACATTACTTTGGCAGTCATGTAAATAGTCTGATCGGAATATTGTTTGAACGTGACGGCCAACTTTTTAAAAATCATTCAATCAGAAAAGAGAACTCCTCGTGGCAGCCATATTTGTAGTCCGATCGGTACGAAACCAAGCATTTTTTAAATGACCTTCCATTTATGCTTTCTATAAAGTTTGTTTTCATTTTGGCCTTTCGTTTTTAGAGGAGAAAATGAAAATGTAAAAGTTTGCAAACTAACAACGGACGCCGGACGTCAATTGATTACAAAAGCTCGCATGGCCTATGGCCAAATAAACTAAAAATACAGGTCCGCATTATGTGGAAATAAGAGTGTTTCATCAGCATTTTGATATCAAGAAAACATGTTTAATACCTACAATTATAAGTGGTACAAAATTTTACAGAGAAATGCAATCAGCAATAAGAAAGATTGCAATCGAAATTTACCCCATAAAATTAGGATTCGACCAACATTCCATGCCTTACCCTTCCGGACCACCTGATTTTACCCCCGGTTTTTTGGTGGGTCTGGATTGTTTTAGTTGTATGTTTGTTTAGAATTTTCTATGCACAGTATGTCTCATGTTCCGTCTTGTTTATAAACTCGAGATTGCCGTCAACCTATCCCCTTTTGCCTGGCTCTTCGATTGACTTTCGCTTCACCTTGCTTTAGAGGTAGAACTTTTTTTTTATTGAACACCATTGTTTGTAAAAGGGAACTGCTATCAGGAACTTTCATGAATTGAAGTTTGACAAACCAATCTTCTTTTACTTCAGCTTGCTATATAATTAATACCATAGCATCTTTGATACAAAAATCGAATTTTTAGCATGTATACAATGCTAAAATGAATGTATTTTCAGTTGAAGGTTGTAGTAAATATATGATGCAGCTGTCGCACTTCCCAGTGTTCATCTGTCTTTCTGTAATTGGACGCTATACTACTGAAGCTGCACTTTATAACTGCACGGTCGTAAATAATAACATCATTGATGGTAGAAATTTTAGAAGCTGACTTCATTTCCTTGGCAGTGGCTGCAGATTGATGGAAAGAAATGATATATCACGGCGTATTGACAGTCTATCTAACTTTCCTGTTCATCTTAACTCTATCGGGTCAGAACTAAGATAATTCAACCATATTTATTACTGTTGGATGTCAGATCGTCATTTATTTCATCGAGATGAAACTGAAATTATTGCATTGATTTCATATCTTTTGTCAGAAGATCAGAACTTGGGCAATATATCTGAGAAAAGAGAGAGATTTATTGTCGGAGATGCATAATCATATTAAATAAATCATGAGTGAGAACGAAGCCAATTTGATTTAAATCATGCTATGATGTCGATAAAATTCAAATTTGATTACCACCAGGGCTAATTTATGAGCTGATTCATTTTTTACATTTTTATAAGATATGTATTTATGCCATACATAATATATCAATAGTGTTTATCATATGGTTATCAAAGATCGACTTGATTCAGCTGTTAAGTTAAAGAATAAAAATCGTTAGACTACGGCGGTCGAAACACGCCGATAGAAAACATTTTTAATTATAAAACCTGCAAAAATAATTCATTTTAAAAGAATTGTGCTACACTAAAATGCGGAATTGCAAAAATAAAATCTGCCGACAAAAATGCAGCGCTTTCTTTAATTTTGTGAAGCAATTAATTCACTGTTCTGTTGAAAGAATGCCTTTTCACAGAAGTTAAAACTCGGACTATGAAATAGATTAAGGATACATTATCCTAAGATTTTGACTATTATGACCAAAACCAAGAGGATATCGGTGCAGAATATACAAAGCCAGCCAAAATTTTACCAGTATTACATTAACTTGTACCTTTTCAAATTCTTTTAATTGCTAAAAACAATATTACCAATGTTGAATAAATAAAAAAAATTTCCGTATGGTATACGTATATTTCAAGGAATAACCTCTCTCATCAGTAGCATTAGAACCATAACATAGGAAACCCTAGAATCAAACATAGCAAACAAAAAGAAGCACTGAAATCTGGGAAGCCAAATGGTATTAAAATATTAAATTACCAATATTTGATAAAATATGGCGAATTTCGGTATGCTATATGTACATTTCAAAGTGTAACCTCTCATCAGTAGCATTAGAACCTAAACATAGGAACCCCAAGATCCAAAACATAATTCATTTTGATAAGTCTCCATAGATAGGTTTAGCTTACATGTATAAATCTGTTCAGATTATTTTTGTGTGAATTTTCGAAGTTGTGTTTTTTCTACTTTCCATTGCTAGGCCCCTATCTTTACTGACACGATTGTTTGTTTGTTTCAATCTGTATTGCGTTGCTTTTATTTCGCCTTATCTATACTGATAGCATATAATCATGAAGCTGGTCAGCAGGTTTGAATTCAATTATTCGCATAATTAAATTATTGATTTGAATTCACAAAAACATCAACAAGGGTACTATTCACAGCCCCCAAACAGAACTGAAATGTTAAATTATTCTGAAAAGATTTGTGAAGAACTTTATCTATAAAATATGCAAAATTTAACGACAAATGAACATTCTTACAAATATATTGATGTATCTGTTCTTTCCATACTTAAGAACTTCATATAAAATGTTAAGATATTGGTTAAAATTGAACATACAAATGAATGTTGCTTAACTTCCAGAGGCAAATATTTCATGCATATTCAGAACGAGAACATATATGAATGATGATGAATGAAACCTGCTTTGTACTATACTGACACGCTGAGTCGGATTTTTATCGTGCTAGCTCACGAACCCACGACCTTCCGCACTCGAGGCGGGCTGCTAACCATTATACCAACGAGGCGGTCCTCAACGATCGGAGGCTGCTTGTAAAAATGTTAGGGATAGTTCAAAATAAGTATCGGGTATACAACAATCAGTCAAAGTACACATGAGTCGCAGAATTTACCGAGAAAAACTTTAAAGTAGTCTAACCTCAGAAATGGTCACCGATACAAGAAAAAAATCAGGAGTAAGAACACAATGTAGCACGATTTCTTGATCTAGATTCGTACAGGGGATAATAAACGAGTCATATATATCAACCATTGAACTTCATTGTTGAGAATCTCGTGACATGGCTTAAGGGTTAAAAGTAAATCGGAAACTTGCCTCTAAAGTTCACCCTGATTTTTCAAAATAACTCTAAATCTTCAAAAGATAGCAACAAAAAAATTAGGATAATTGTCAATTTCTCATGACAGTTGACGATTCATTACGTAAATAGTTAAAGACGTACGTAGTCTTATAAAAATTTACCACAAAATTACTGTAATACGATAGGGACTCTCTCCAAACACCTGCAAGTAAATCCCTGTTTTTCAATATTTGGTTCCGAGCGTACCTGATGAAGGTTAATCCAGAAAAGCGCTTCGTACGCAGTGAAATTTAGACATTTTCAATCATTGTTTTTCTATTATGTCTACAATCTGTTTGATAAAAGATAGAAATGCAAGGCACTATTTTTTAAAAACTTTGTTTCGTTTCCTTCGTACGATATCAATTTAGTGAAGTAAGGCAACAGCTTAACGAGAAATTATGCAGTGCGCAATCCAGAAAAAGAGGTTGATTGTGTCTTTCTGGCATATATTCTTTCTTTTAAGTATACCTTCGATATTAACGATAAAAAAAGACAAGGGCGAACCCAACACCCAAAGGTCAACCATGAAGTTCATGTGCAACTCGGAACCAGCGAAATAGCCGACGAATCATAATAGATAACATGTTCTATTCAAGAGGCAACTATGTTACGTTTGTAGAAAACTTTAAAAACATGCAAATAACTGTACCCTTCACTGTTGATCGTCTTGTGACATGACCTTTGACATGTTTTAAATGTCAAGGCAAGACTAAATCCAGTGCAGTCAACATGTTTTGAAATTATTTAAACCGGGTCATTGTAATGGGGAAATGATCAAGTTTAAATGTACATCATTATGTTTAAAAATATGAGAGGTGGTATGATTGTCTATTAGACAGCAATCAAGAAGTCTAATAAATGACAAACAATTATAGGTTACCTAAAGACTAGTCAACAATGACAAAGATCTACAGCAAAAGGTGTTTGGTGACTCCCTATACGTCATAACAGACCATGGAATTGTTACAGGTTTGCATAAAATCATTATTGAGTTTACATCTCTTCAGAACGTTATCAGTACATGCAGATGCCATGGCGATATGAAATAATTCGGAAGAGCAATACCTTACAAGAGTAACATTATACTACTATTCTGCAAGTACTTCGTGCTCATACGATGTTTAAGCAGATGCGTGTGTACGGACACACGCATCTGCTTTGTAAACTTAACCGGACAAAAGCGAGTGAAGACTTGGTCATTCATTGTTGACATCTTAAAATAATCAGTATTTATTATTTTCGGATACTTTTACATTTCCCTGATTGTTATTTATATATATTTGCTAATCTGTGTTCATTACGTCATGAACTGTTTATTTCATTTGGTCCATGGGTGTAATTAGTAATTCACAAAGTTTGACTGATGTTTCTATTTTTGGCCCCTACCGTGTCTGATGAATGCAAATCCAGAATGTGCTTTGCACAATTTGGCTTTTAAATATTTGTTATAAACGTATACGTAATGAACACCAATACGGCACATATAAAAAGCAAGCTTTGATTGCTTAGTTTAAGAGAACTATCTATAGTATCAACCGAGTTGATTTTGAACTATAAATGTTAGAAACATCATGTTTTCTTTCATGCATTTCTTGTATTTGTCTTCGAACTGTGTAACGACTGCAACATTTTAATCTAATATAGTTTGTTTTTTTTAGATTTTTTATATCGTTTCGCCACACCACTTTCTCAGGTAAGAGGAAGGGTTAAACCTTAATAAACATGTTCAACCCCACAACATAATCCATATGCATCTATAGTAGACCCCGGTTACTTCTGTTTTGGTCTTTGTAAGACGGACCTTATAACATGATTCGATTAGTAAGAAAGCCGTACCCGTTTTGTATACGACCATGTTTACAAAACATTTTAACAACTTATCAAGATTATTGAAGGCCAGTGGCAATGCTTATACTTGATCATTAACATTGATAACTTACTTGAAACATAATTTCATTAACAGTAAAGAGTGTCTGATGAACATGATGAAAAGTAGAAAGTTGAGGTATTGCTAGAAACGTGTACCTTCAATATTAACATTCCTGACCTAGAAATGACCATGTCAATTTCACGCTTTATTCAAAGTTAACAATATGAACTGATAAACATTGTTATCAGGAAAGCTTTTTAATCATGTTTATTAAAAGTTGAAACAACTTAACTCAAGGAGAATAACGTTTACTTGTTCATTGTACAGAGAGATCATTTCTAATGTCTGAAACCAAACCTGTTTCTGGTTTGTAAATTTCCCAATTCTGATTGACGTCAAGAGTTAACTTGAACTGTCACACGTTTGTTTCACTGTAAAATTTATGAAACAATAAATTCAGTTAAAACAACGTTTTCTTGATAAGGACAAAATCAGTAACGTCGTTTAACTATAGCAGTGCATTCTAAGCGTGATTTACTGCTGTGTAAATAGGCAGCGCAATACAATATAGAGTTGGCATAAATCAATCCAGCGGCATTTTCAATTTGATAGTGTCGAGATTATTGTTAAATTAAACGAGGTTTTAAATCATTGTCGAGTAGTCTTTGTTTGCCGAGTAGATTTTTGTGGAAAGTCATAATTTTATTAGACACAAGGGCCATTTTACCTGACAAAAGTATTAACCTGGTAATAAGTTATACTCTAATGAAATAACATGCCAAGTTTATTGTAGTGCACAATGGATATTTAAATTTTATTTGACGATTTTATTACATTTTTAAGCAGCCCGCCATTCTCAACATACATTTGTTCCCAAGGAAGTTAACAAATGTTTTACGGTTTCCCAGAGTAATATAATATCAACTCGAAACCTAACAGAAGATATTCGTTTAGGCCTGTCAACAAAACTTGACAAATTGGAAGTATTCACTTCCCTTGTTTTACACTTGCCAAAATGTTCTTTCTTTGGCCAGACACCTGTAACTTTAGTCATCATCGTCCGCCCGTCTGTTAGCATTTTATGCCTTTAGAGTCGATAGATATCATTTACACTAGTTTTACAGGAATCATTTGTAATTGCCCCTACGCTTCGTCTGAATCCAACTACTAGCCAAATCAATTTTCAGGTTTCTTGAGAGTACAATACTGGAAAAGATTGTCTAAATCTGTATCTTTACACCAAAGATATTTTCTAATATTAACCAAAGACCATGTTTTATGCAATTGTTATAAAGCCTACTTGACACCAGACGAGCAAATGGTCATCTCTTAACCGGCAGAAGACAAACACCTTGGCCATTCGACTTTGACCAGTTATTGTAAAATAGACTAAAGTCAAAACAGTAAGAAAAAAACATTAACAAAACGTCAAATATTGAAAGAGAATCATGATCATGTATGTAAAAGTACGCAAAAACAACAGCCCAATACTCAGATATAACGTTTTTCTCTATCCAAATTTTCTATATTCATTCAAATTTCTAAATTTTTCCACTTTTGTTATTATTCGCTTTACTAACGCGGCTAATGATTGGTGTTGTCTCTTAGATCAACTGTACAACAATAAATCGCCAACCATTCTTTCTTGATTGACATCCCAATCATCATTGGGCGGTACATGTGACAGATTTGGCGGATAATTATAGGGCACTCTGTACTACATCACTATATATTGTCACTTATACAAAGTTTTACGACAATCCGGTCAGTAAATTTAAACCAGGAGGGGTTACCAATGAACCATAATTATAGATGATAACGTCTAATCTACACAGAAACAAATTTCTTACCAGTTTTAATGTATTCGAACTAAATAAGGCATGATGTTTTTCTATTTCGCTCCGTCTCTCGAACTTAATCTGTTGTACGATCGGTAAAGCCGTGGGGAAGTCGTTTCAAGAATACCATTTTCATTATCTCATTAAAACTTTAAAACACCAGTACAAAACTTTTGTTAGATAAACCTCCACGTCGGCCTTTTATATGCATTTGTCTATAATATAAAAACAAAAAGACAACCAGCAGTGGAATCTTAGTACTTCAAAAAATTGTAATTTTTGTGTGGAGGAGAAATTCAATATAACCGCAAAAGCTCAACTTAGTTTAACAAAGAGGCCGTTGAGGACTTCATATTAGATATTGTATTACTAATTTTCCATTTTCCTTGGATGGTTCTCGATCTGCATATCGTTTCAATATGGCCGAAACGACTGGATTTAGGATAAAGCGTGATAGTGTAAAATTCAGTCTGCCAACTTCCAAGATGACCACATTTATACCGCTATTTGTTTTGTCTATACTCCTGTTTTGATTTTGATGAATTCTACTTATCGCTTTAGAACATTTCCGTTTATCTTTGTGATAAAATGGTCTTTTTATTTCTGTTTAATGTAAAAACATTTCTTTGAAAAATTTTGCAAACCAGTTGTGTGTGTTCTCATTTGTAAAACTAGAATTAGAAAAATTGACAGATTGTATTATAACAACACCGCGACATGACCAGAAAACACCATATATAATCCGTGGTATTATTAACGATAATGTTTCGTTTTCCTCTTTGTTTCTGACACTGGGGTTACTGGTGATTACTTCTGTTAGGTCTATACAAAGTACACATTTATTTTAAACTGAGGTAATATATGTTGATGTAAAAAACTTCATGGTAAGAGAATGCTTTTAAAAAACTAAAAAGTACTTGTGTTTTTATTTCTGTTTACTTTTATGCTTAGGTTGCAGTATACATTGAAATTCACAATGGAAAATGATTTATGTTTGTTTATCGTGTTTGTACTTTAGTGATGAACCTCTGTTATGAGTTTTATGGTGAATGGTGAATAAATGAGTTATTTAGTGAGTTTGTTTTATTAAAATTATGAATTTAAACTCACAATTTTAATAAAACAAGATTATCCTTTGAAGAGAACTAGAGAGTTAATTGAGATGGAAGCGGGGTTTGACAAGAATGCCGGTAGATGGATAATGAAAAAAGAAGCTCGAGAAGCTTACCAAATCTGTATAGAAGGTATAGAAGGTGACAGACGACCAAAGAGGACAGAAAGTAAGAAAGAGAGTGAATTGAGTACGTGAGTATAGGATTTGGTGAGCATGGGGAACAGACAATAGCCTCACAACATGTTCAAAATACATATTTGAGGCATGCTATAAAGGGACAGACAACCAGAGAGGACAGGAGGTGTCAAATGAGAGGCAAAGACTATAGTGAGAATGCGTGTTGTGTCAAAGAGTCGTTTAAACAAGGACAGAGGATTT
>JARWCS010000007.1:9319303-9334516 GCA_034783895.1 Geukensia demissa | reverse complement strand
ACTGGATTGTCAGATTGGTAAATTGCTTTAGCTGTTGGTACTAGGAAAGGTAAAAGGTTGCAGCAAAAGCAGAGTAACTATTTACATACTTATCTATTGACCAGCAGTATGTGCCAGAGTGCTGTATATGTTTAAAGTGAATCATTCAAGGCAAAAAAGGTTGAGATTTTGATGTTAGTAATATTTTAAATAAAATTGAAGTTTTGCTTAGAAAGTCTGTCTTATTTGTTGACAGTTATCAGAGTACACCCTCAGGAAGTGGAAGGTCATCTCCAACGGTCACAGAGACACAGAGCACAGCATCATCAGCTCAGATAGGATGGACAGGGAATACCACAGAACGTAGCAGCACAGATTCAACCTATTCTTGGGATGTAAGTATAGAAATATGTTGAACTTTAACCTATGAACAGTAACAAATGTTCAGGTGCACCACAGACACCCTATCATTTTTATTTAAATGTTAAACTAAGTTTACCTTAAACCCTTGATTTTCTGTAATACAGGTACAATTAAATCAAAAACATAGTCTACCTATCTAAGTCTTAGTATAAGTTTAAACTATAGTATCCTCCTACTCATAGAATTTCGACAAGTTTAGCTGTCATTACTTCTTACAAAAACAAACATCTTTAAAGCCTGATTTTATTATTTATTTTTAAACAATATTCTACTGCAGTTAATGAATAATTGTCCAAACATTAGCATGAGGAAATTTATCGTGTAAAAATTAACAATAAAAAACTTGTGTATTATTCCACAAATTATTCTTTTGTCAGAAAGATGTTTCTTAGGAGAAGAAATTCAACCCTATCCCATTGAGAATCATTTTTATCATTTATCAAAATTCTGATAATATAAGAGTCGTATTTCATATTGATAAAAAAGCCCACAGGACAGTTTTATATTTTGCTTCATCATGATGATTTTGTGATAAACACATATTCATCTTAATTTCATTGGATAATTTTTTATTTAATGTTACAATAATATTATGTGGCATGCCATTGTAATTGATTTTACAATGATCATTTCTATGCTGTACAGGGGTACAAAAAGGGTAAAATATGGCACATACAAGTAAATGTAAGGGGTAGAAAGTGATCAGTATAATAATAGATTTTTTCTTTAAAAAGGTACAGCAATTGCCTTGACAGGGTAGATAGTGGCCATGACTGGGATTTTTTGCCATAGAATGAATTTTGAAAGGGTAGATAGTAGTCAGGACAGGGTTTTTAAAGTGGTAGATAGTAGCCAGGTCAGGGATTATTTAAAGGGGTAGAGAGTAGCCAGGACAGGAATTTTTAAATGGGTAGATATTGACCAGAAAAGGGTATGTTGAGGGTCCAATACAGGGGTAGATAGTAGATAGTGATCAAGACCAGACAAGTCAAGGGCCCAATGCAGGAGTAGATAGTGACCAGAAAAGGGTATGTCAAGGACCTAGTGCAGGGGTAGACAGTGATAAGAACCAATTAAAGGGGTATATAGTGACCAGGGCAGGGTATGTTGAAGGCCTAATACAGGGGTAGATAGTGTCTAGGACCAGATGTGTCAAGGGACTAATACAGGGGTAGATAGTGTCCAGGAGCAGGTGTGTCAAGGGACTAATACAGGGGTAGATATTGACTGGGACCAGGTATGTCAAGGGACTAAAACAGGGGTAGAAAGTGTCTAGGACCAGGTGTGTCAAGGGACTAATACAGGGGTAGATAGTGTCTAGGACCAGGTATGTCAAGGGACTAAGGTAGATAGTGTCTAGGACCACTTGTGTCAAGGGAGTAATACAGGGGTAGATAGTGTCTAGGACCAGGTGTGTCAAGGAACTAATACAAGGGTAGATAGTGGTCAGGACCAGACAAGTCAAGGCCCAATGCAGAGGTAGATAGTGACCAGAAAATGGTATGTTGAGGACCCAGTACAGGGGTAGACAGTGATTAGGACCATATATGTCAGGGCCAATTACAGGGGTAGATAGTGTCTAGGAGCAGGTATTTCAAGGACCCAATACAAGGATAGATAGTCACCAGGGCAGGGTATATCAAGGGCCCAATACAGGAGTAGTAAGTATCCAGTACAGGGTATGTTCAGGGCCCAGTACGGTAGATATTAATTAGGACCATTACAGAGGTAGATATTGACCAGGGCAGGGTTACCAACCTCAAATTATTTTATTTTCAGGAGTTTGATAAACAAGCTGCAAAGACAGTGCAGTCATTCTTTGAAGAGATAGACTCTGTACTATTTGAACAAAATGTAGACGGTCCACAGTACATAAGAAAGGAATGTCAAGAATGGCAGTCACAGTTTCCGCATTTAAGGTTTGTTTTTACACAGAAATCCACTACATTTAAGGTTTGTTTTTACACAGAAATCCACTACATTTAAGGTTTGTTTTACACAGAATTCCAATGCATTTCTTGGCAACATTGTACAAGTATAAACAACCATCTACAGTATTGAATTTAAAAAAACATTAAATGTAAATCATGAAAGCCAAACTTTTTTAATATCCGATTTAAATAGCTTTGAAAAAACAAATCCATACATTTCAACAATGCCAGAGTTACCTAGGGGTTTGGGAAGTTACCTATCACCTATACACTGTTGGTTCACATCTTAATATAAACCATACAAACGATTACCTTCTCAAGGTCACTGATACTCTCCAGATCATCAAACTTACTCCAACAATAATAATGACCACCACCATATGACTACAATATTGTTGAAGGAGGCTTTAAACACCAATCAAACATTCAAAAAAACATACACTTTTAGTTTACCTTCACTACATTAATTTGACTGTGCAGTACATTAAGAAATTTTTTTTCATTTACAGTTATGCATTCTTATATATAACATGCAAAATTTTTATGTATTTCACAGAATTTTAGGGCGACAGTTGTTGTTACCTCAGGATACAGGATATCATGTGATCCACACAGATTCCTCACGACCCTCAACAGGCAGCATGGGTATAACAGACGTAACAGATCAAGACATATCAGCCACTCCAGATGTTCAGGGGTACGTATATTATATGGACATAGCCATCACATTCTAGATAATTATTGGTATGTATTCAGGTATAACAGACAGACAGACAGACCAAGAATTAGTAGTCATGACACTCCAGATGTTAGGGGTACGTATAATATATGGACAGTATCCATTACATTCCAGATAATTATTGGTATGTATTCAGGTATAAAAGAGAGACCGAGAAATAGTTGTCATGACACTCCAGATGTTAGGGGATATACAATGTATATCTTGGTTTAACAGACAGACAGACCAAGAAATAGTAACAGTGATACTCAAAACATTGTGTGTTGGGTGGATTATGAAGATATCTAATTCCAAGAAACATGTGTCCATGACACTCCAGATGTTTTTGGGGGGAGGTAGGTATCTAGATCTATGTGTATCAGACATACAGACTAAGTATTAATAGCCACACATATTTTTTTTTTTTAAAAACTGTAGATTTACATAGACATATAGGAGATTTTTCAAAATTATCTTCCCTTCTGGGACAGCACTTAAGTATTCAACCGTGCCTAGAGTTAGGAGGTTGAAATTTTTGAAGGTATTTACAGTGACATTTAAAATAATTTTTTTCTTTGTTGATGAAATTTCATATTTAGCATGGGCACCAAGTTTCTAAGATTAAAAAGATAAATATTCTACAACAATCACCATACTGAATGTGATGATTAATTCTGGACAGTTTTTTGATAAGTTGGACTACCAATAGATATGTCCTAAAAGTCCTTTACAGATAATTTAACAGTCGTTAAAGTAACCATTACATGTACCCAGACTACTGTTGTGTTTTCACACCCTACAGATAAATACTAGTTGACAAGATTTCAGACGACTTAAAACCTTTAGGTAGTGTTTTTGTGAGTACCACTTTAGCTGGTGTTTAGGTGTTACATTAAGTAAATTACATTGTTTCTACATTTTATCAATAAAATAATGTAAATGTTTTCAAATTCTCTTTAATCTTTTTAATAAATTCATGTTTTTGGGACTAAGGTCCACAAATACAGAAGCTCCATACTTGTTAGATGATCTTGTTATTTTATGTATACGATCTTGTTATTTTATGTATACGATCTTGTTATTTTATGTATACGATCTTGTTATTTTATGTATACGATCTTTGACACAACATTTTGATGACTTGAATAAACAGCAATTCATTTATCAAAAAAATGGGACCGATCTAATTAAATAGGATCCTTACTATTAAATACTTATTTATTTGTGATATTGACCTTTATTTATAATGGTCTAATTTCCTCCTTAAATTATTCTACATTTTTTGTCCTCTTTGCCCTTAAAAAGGATATTCCAGAAAATTATTGTTACTATTATATATGATGCTTTTAACATTGGTAAAAAGTAGACTTACACTTGCCACTAGTGGAGCAGGAGTTGCTAACTCTTTCCGAGCACCTGAACTCACACTAGTTATGAAGGGTTCGTGTTAAACTTTAGTTTTCAGTATAGTGTTGTGCGTGCTATGTTTGTCTTTCGTTTCTTTTTAATTGTCCATTGTCTTGTCTGTCTTCTGATTAAACCATTTCTGACTGCCCCTTTGGTATCTTCGAATTCTTTTTACACAGGAGATACATATATATTAATTTTTAACGTTGCTATTACCATGACCACACTGGTACTGATCCTTTTATCTTTCTTTGTTCAGAAATCTAATTAAGTCCTTATATGCTTAAGTTCTTGGAAAATTGGCAGAAAGACAAATTAGAGAGATATAAATTGTGACAATTGATTTTCTGTAATAACCTTTCAAGATGATAAGACTCATCTTTTTCAATAAAAGATATTACTCCAATGAAATGAATCAATAATCATCTTCTTACAACAAATATCATTTGACAATGAATACCATCAAAGATAGTCTTCTCATGTGGTGTGCATAATAATAAATTATTTCACAAGTCAGTCTGCTCATCAAATGTAGCATTTGGTTAATGCTTTTGATCTTTTACATTTAAAATTACTCTTAAAGCTGAAATATAAACTAATGAGTCATAAAAGTAATTATTTCAAAGTGGGTGATATCTTCACTTTGAATGCATTTCTGAAATTAGAAATATTTAAGTAGTACCAGTGGGATCCACTTCTTATTTCAGTACAATAATGATTATAATTCTAATTCCATCACACAGGGGTCAGGCCAAGGCAGCAATTTTAAATTTCTATCAACCAACGGAATTTTGACGTGTATTTATTTATTTTGAAAGAATCTTAGACCCCATATGGCAACATGGTGTATGCCATAGTTACAAGGCGAGGTAATCACCATGGTGAAGTAGGCATGCTTAACGGGTATATGTTAGGTGATGTGCTGTAAGGGACCAAAGAGACCTTGAAATAATAAGAATACTTTATTTTAACAGTTTACTCTATTGGCCAAAATAATACAGGCATACATATATATGTATGAGTAAAGTTTCAACAAGGGCTGAATGTTTATATTCCTTAGATTTCATATCAATGATGGGCTGCACCACATCTCAACAGGGGACTATACTGAATGTTTATATTCCAGGCTAAGAAAATTTTATAGTGAAAAACATTATTTTTTTCTTTAAATTTTTATAAAAATTAGAAATGATTTTTGAGAATATTGGAATTAGAATAATTAGTTTATAATGGAAGAAATACAGTTTAAAACTGTGACATATTTTGATTCTATTACAGTAATATAATGACCAAGAAGAGCTGTAAATTAACTGCTGAGTCCTTTCATCTTGTCCTTCTATATTGATTTCAATAAAACATCAACACATTTTTATCTAAAATAATAAATTGTACTGATATCATGTTTACCTAACTTTGATTGAACAAAGTGAAAAACTATTTTGTTGTCTAGCCAATGGCTATTCCAGGCACTTTTGTCATCACACCATCTAAATTTATGATGATACTTGGCAGTTATTATTATCCAAAGTCATCAAAATATTCTATTTCTATCCTTTGTTTATTTGTATCTATGGATACTGGAATTAACAGCTGGCATTTGAAATATTGCTGAAAACTGATAAAAACTGATATTTTATGAAATATTATTGATTTGCAATCCCAAGTGGATTCATGTTACTGTTATTGAAGGAGATGAGGTATTGTAAAACTTGGACTTAGTAATCTGAAATTAGAAAGGGTATGGATTGGTCTAAAACACAATAAAATCAGCATGGGTGCTAGACTGAAATATTCCTATTCAACTTTCAGTGCTGGTATAAGAATGTACTGGTCGGAGTTATCCTAATCATTTAATGTCAACTTAAACTGGACTTTAGTTCATGTTCATTTAATAAATATTTTAAATAAATTGAGGTTCGTCTTATATTATGATATTTTTTATAAAACGAGGTTGATGTTCATTAAATAATATTTTTTATAAGATAGGGACTAAGTTTTTATATGGGTCCTACTATATCATCTACTGATACTCATCTCATAACATAATGACAGCAGTAAAATTAAAAATTAACCAAAACTGACAAAACCTCTCTTGTTACAAAGTCGTTTTGCAACCAATTTCTCATAAATGTGGTTAATAGTGCATTTAGAATTTATTATTAGCGTTATTACTGACACAGTATGACCGCTATAGAAATTGAAATATAATTCGGTAACCTCCTGGCCGTTGAATTTTTTAGATGGTGAAACAGGCTGTAACAAATATCGCTATGAATCAAATTGATTTTAAATTAAATTTTTACATGTGGCTAAGTTGGTGCATCATACAAAAAGTCACTTAAATATGTCCAAATTTATCCTTTTGTTGATAATAAATTACTTTCTTCAATTCACATACTATCCTGCAATACATAAATTTAAACAGGAATTCTTTACTAAATGTGATTCTATTACTAATTTTATATCAATGAGATATTTTCTGAATATTTTTAAGAATTTAACACCTGTGTACTAAAGACTTGTAATGTATAACAATGGAATATGTACTTTCCAAATGAATTTTTTAAGTCTTTATTATGTATTTTATTATTTCATTATTTTAAAATCAAAATTAAATAAATATGCTTTATAGTATGAATTTTGTAAGTCCTAAGTATAAGTTAAAGCTTTTCAAGAAAACTTGTGGACATTATTAAATAAACCAAGTTGGAAGTCGTAATCTTGATTTTCAAACATTATCATATCCCCACTCACAGAGTGGATGGTATATTGCAATCACCTTTTCTGTCTGTCTGTCCAAAATTTTCAGCACAAAAATCTCAGCTCACACTGCATGGCTTGATTTGAAAATTGGAATTTAGCCTTATATAGATAGGGCATATTTTGCCTGCAATTTTGGTGGCTGCTATGAATAAACTTCCTGTTTCATTGAACTTTTCAATTTTTCCCTGTTATTAAAAATTTTGTCATAAAAATTGGGGCTACCTTTTCCTGGATTAATTTGGAAATCAGTATTTTTCTTTATATAGATAATGCATATATTGTAAGGGATTTTGGTAGGTACCTGATATCAACTTCCTGTTTCATAGGCCATTTTTCCCTTCAGGGAATGATATAGAAAATTTTCATTGCAAAAATCCCACTGCATGGATTCATTTGAAAAGTGGGTGCTTTTTATAGACTGGGCATATGTTGTAATCAGATTTGTTTACTGTGTGATGTCAACTACTAGTACTCACATATAAAGAAAATGGGGTACACTTAGCACAACTCTGCATGCATTCATGTTATAGTTTTATTTTATTTACAGATTATCATTAACGGGTAAATCTATCGAAGCTAAATCAGTTCCTTTAGAAGCTCGCTCAGTCTTGTCGTCACGGCGGGAAGACAGCTCATTAACATCAGAATATACTCACCTGGAGGAAGAAATTCTTGAGCAGGAGGGGTATTATGAAGAAGTCATTGCCATTGACTATAAAGACATGTAAGTTATAGGAAACAAGATTAAGACTTCATACTATGGTCCAAATGTTTATAGAAATTGTTTTCTTACTCAGTGTAAATTATAAGAGGAGAAAAAGTACCAAGTCATGTGACAAAGATAACTGGAGAACAAAACAACAAAACCTGACACTTGACAGAATATAAAGAAAAGGAAAAAATGTCAGGTGGTCCAAGACTACAAAAACTGAGAGTGAACTAGAATAAAATAGGATAGAGTTTAATGTATTCTGACCATAATTGACCACATGATTATTAAAAATACCCAGATTTTCTAGAAACATCAGAAAAGATCGGTAAACTTTGGAAAATATATTAATTTGAATTAAAACTTTTGATAGTTAAAACTGCCTTACAGATAATGTTTTTTTTTACCCAGAAACATGATAATTTTTAGAATCAATACAGGAAATCACTATTTCCTCTTAATTGTTAAAAAATATAAAAAATTTACTACCATTTTTATTATGGTCCAGTGTTGCTTGTTTTATATTGTATACTTATTTGGCCTGTAGTTGTTATGTTTAAATATCATCACATTCTATTATGTGGTCTTGCCTTAGGGTGTGGGTATATGGTATATATTTGGTTTCATAAAACATATCAAAACTCTTAATACTTGAATATTTTCTCAAACAGATTAATCGAAGGTAAAGATGTTTTGTGATTGAGCAAATTCTGTCTTAAGTGGCTCTTGAAATTAAAAGTCTGAAACCTCAAATACAAGAGAAAAATAACATGGGTACAAATATATAAACCAATTACAATAAAAATAATGACTTTAATAACCAAAAAAAAAAGAGAAAAATTTAGGTACAGTTCCAACCTATTAGAATCACTTTCAACACTTTAACTTTTCACTTCCAAATTAAAATGTGCAGCACTTGCTTGATAGGTACTTTACATAATATAAAAAAAATGTGTGTATTGTGCTAGGATCACTAAGAAAGTTATGTACATTAAAGAAATAGACTTGCATATGTTTCAGTTATAATTGTGAATGAGTTGAAATAGTTCACTTGAACTAAGAAATCTGTTTTTTTATTTTATTTTAGATATGATGAGAGTTCAGAACAGAAGAAACAGTTAACCCCCAGACGACACCGAGTGGGATATCCCCCTATCACCCCCAATGCCTGTGTCAAGGATAGTGTTCTCAGTTCGGTGTTTGACTCTATATGGCAGGAAGTATGTTGATTTATAAGTTCAAAAATATGTTTTTTTATATTGAATTACAATTTAAGAGGTAGAATCCACCTGAGAAGTTTAATACAAAAAAACAGAAGATAAGGAACTGAAAAAAAATACCATGTACAATATGGACCTAACCTAAAGATCCAGAGTGAACTCAAGCAGTCCAAGAGACACTGCAAGAAAATGAAACAGTGTTATTTCAGGCAAAAGACTAAAGAACTTTAGCTGTCTTCAAATCTTTTTTTATGAAACAGGATTATTAACATTTATGGTAGAACTTTTTGGAAAATCAAACAAATAATTACATAGAGACCTCACAAACCTAAAATTAACAGTGTAATTACCATAGCCTATCTAAAGTGTCTTTGTGTTTAGGCTTCAGTTTCATAAAACATCGCAGTTTCAGGATTTCTTCAACTTTCTCCTCAACTCAAAAACTGACCAATCAAATGACAGCATTTTCAGTATTTGAGGAAAATCCCAAAGATTTGAAAAAAAAAACCTTTTTTAGATGTTTTATGAAACTGAAGCCAGGTATTATACCCTGTGTTTATGTAGTCCTCTGTGGTGTCTTCCAGTTAGGCAATGAGAAATGTTCTTCATGTCTCAGGTCATTTTTCTTTTTTTAGAATGCACAATATACATGAATAAGAGAGCTTAACATTAATATGCATTAAAATTTAAAAACTAAAAATCGACAGAAAATGCTCCTTTCCTCACTATTCCCCCAAAAATATAAAGTTGACTAAATTCATTAGGTACATTATTATTATTTATTTAAAAAAATGATATTAAAATGACATCTGTTCTGTATCTGTTCAGATATATTCATTTGATTTTTATTGATATTGTACTGTTTGTTTTATTTGATTTTAACTTTTTTTATTTCAGATTATATCATGGACAAGGAATTTAAATAGAAAATACTCAGCTCTAGTTTTAGGTAACAAATAAATTTATAAAAGCTAGTTTAAAATTTAACATTAAAACAGTAATAAACTTAAAATATGATAATGAAGTTTCCTGATATTTATCATATAAAAGAAGACAACACATCAACTGCTCGTCTGCTTCCATTGTCGATTTTTTCCCTTTTATAAAGATTTAAAAACACATCAACTGTTCGTCTGCTTCGATTGTTGATTTTCTGTCTTTTATAAAGATTTAACAACCCATGAACTGCTCGTCTGGTTCGATTGTTGATTTTCTCCCTTTTATAAAGATTTATAATTATAGGCTTGTACATTAATTATTAATTGTGATTTAGGACTCGTCACAGAGATTGGAATTTGACCCTTGTTTTCACCAGCTTCTTATTTGAGACATGATATTGTATACTTGATTTTTACTCCGTATCTTTTCTTGTTTTTCTATTTGACCAAGAAACCAATATGTTTGAAATACACATCATTAGCTAGAACTACTGTAAGGAGAAAACTATATTATATTTTATATTTTCTGACATTGTTTGCGATTTGGTGATGACCAATTTAATTCTGTTACAGGCAAAATATTAACTGAGCAAATAAACAGATATCAAAGATTGGTACTGGGAAAAATTTAAATTTATTGTTTCCACTTTTTTAAATCACCTATGTTCATAACCTAAAATTTAATCATTAAAAAAATTACTAAGGTGATGTGATATCTGTACAACCAATTGTACAGACCTTAACAGCCATACAATTCTTGCCATGGATATTTCATTGTAAATTTTAATTTCTATGTACATTATTGGATTGGTCCAGGGTATGCCTTGTTTTACAGTTTTGTGTATTTGATAGAAACTGTCTTTAAACGAGAGTTATATTTTTATTTTTCAGAGGAAAGTAAACCTCTGGTAATACCTATGCAGCCCTCTTCTCCACGAAACAGACATGAACATTTAATTCTATCCAGGGAGCCATCATTTAGCACATCTATGTCCAGGGTAAGTTTGTTGGGAGCCTCCATTTAACATAGATCTCAAGGGGAAGATTGATGAATACTTCCAAGTGATCCTTCATTTAACACTTCTATATCCAGGGAAAGTTTGTAGGGAGCCTCTTTCTCAAGGGAAAGTTTAATGATTTCTCCCAAGTGATCCTTCATTTAACACTTTTATGTCCAGTGAAAGTTTGTAGGGAGCCTCTTTCTTGAGGGAAAGTTTAATGATTTCTCCCAAGTGATCCTTCATTTAACACTTCTATTGTAGGGAGCCTCTTTCTCGAGGGAAAGTTTAATGATTTCTCCCAAGTGATCCATCATTTAACACTTCTATGTCCAGTGAAAGTTTGTAGGGAGCCTTTTCACTCAACATTGTGAATTCCCTCACAGGATTCTTCATTCAACACCTCTAGTCTATTGAAATATTTGTAGGAAGCCTTCATTTAATAAATCTTTGTTCAGGGTTTTTTTATGAATCTCAAAAGGAAACTGTGAATTGGACAGATATCCTTTAAATTTATTACTGTTTTTTTTAGGAGTTCAGATTTGTATGAAATATACGTTTGAACAACAATAATAACAGAAAAACTATTGTTTTGTAATCTAAATATTGCAGCATGCATTAATAAATAATTGTTTTAAAACAGCATATATATTGTTTTAATTATTTTAATGGTAAAAATAATTAATACGGTCATTGTAGGCCAAATGGCATAGAAAGGAAATAGAATTAATGTAACTCATCATATTTTACAGCAGCGTACAGCCGCAGGGGCATTGAACTTAGATGATGTCTTACTCATCTCTAGTAAAAAAATATCAGTCAGAGAAACTTCAAATCTACAGTAAGTACCTTTAAACATAAAACAGATGACATTCATCCCTGGTAAAAAAATAAAAATCTGAAAATGTGTTTCATTAAAAAAAATTGCCAGAATTATAGCATACATGTATTAACTTTTAAAATAATAAATCAGACACATTTAGGCTTTATCCACTCTTTACCATAAAGCCTGGTCCATTATTATAAAGCAACCTTTGGTGATATGCTATAATTCCTTTGGTGATATGCTATAATTCAGGCAATTTTTAAAAAATCAGAGAACAAATTTAAGTCGTTGTGTATTGGTAGAAAAATTGACCACATTTAGATTTTGGGTAAACGTTATGTTTTATCTAAATAAAAAAGATTTATTTTGGAAAGTCGTTTTCAGAAAAGCAAATAAATACTCTACAGATTTTCTGAACTATAAGATGTTAGGTCATGTCTTTAATGAAAAGTGAAAGTTTTAAATCTAAATTGACCTGGTGGTTTTTGACAATATTGACTTAATTAAAGATTTTTGCATACATTATTCTGAGACCCCAGTACCTAATACAGACACATATAGTTTCTGATGCTGACTGATTTGTTATTATTTGCAGAGTTTGATATGACACCTAAGCACTTTGTATCTAGTTGTTGACCCATTTGTAATTTTTAGCAGAAATTATTCTGAGACCCAGGCATTTAGTATCTAACTCCTAATGATGAACAATTTGTATTTTTTTTTGCAGAGATTATTCTGAGACCCCAGTACCTAGTACAGTGCGACCAACATCTAGTTTCCAGACCAGCACGACAGGCAGACGACCATTAAGTAATACAAAATTTACCAGACCCCCTGCACAGAAACCTGCAAGACTTGCCCCAATACAGTCTGATGTCTCAAAGGCTTTCACAGTATGTTATAAAAAAATTAAGCTCAGGCAAAAAACTATAACATGTGTGAGACAAAAGATATTTTCCCATTTCTGATCCTCTATCCCACCTCTGTTGTTGTGGTATTTAGTAAGATCATGTATTGGTACAAGTTTCCCTCTTGTTGAAATTTGGTATTTATTTATGCTTTCTGTTGATGTGTGGTATTTAGACAGATCATGTATTTGTACAGGTGGTCTGTTGCCTGTCTTACAAGAACGCAGTCATTTTTAATAATGCCATTTTGCAAAAACTGTGATAATTATGCAAAATTAAAACCTTAGAAATGGTTGCTTATAGTACTATCATTCCTTCAGTTTATTCTAATTTTAACTTTTGAATGACTGGCAAAACCAATGAGATGTCAAAAATAATATGAAGGGTAATCATTTCCAGTAATTATCACATGAATTTTTTATTTTCATTGTGTTTTTTTATTTGACTTTATTTTGTTGTGTAACTAGTGCATAAATTTTAACATGATTGGTGTATTTTGTATTTTATTTCTGTAGTTAAATAAAGTATCAGGATATATTGTCTATATTTGAGAACATGTCCGCCTTACAAACAATCTTCTGGTGCCAAGATATTAAATTTTAATTGCAATGTAAATATTTTATTTTACTTTCAATAATAACTGGTGAATTTCTAATTATTATACCAGATAACATCTTAAAATGCAGTCATTT
Source organism: Geukensia demissa (assembly GCA_034783895.1). Taxonomy (NCBI): domain Eukaryota; kingdom Metazoa; phylum Mollusca; class Bivalvia; order Mytilida; family Mytilidae; genus Geukensia; species Geukensia demissa. The sequence goes on along the minus strand of JARWCS010000007.1, from coordinate 9,321,004 downwards.
AATTTACATATTAGCAATACAAATACAGAATTAAATTGATTGAATATAAGAATTTAGATGTTATGTAATTGATACACCTGAGTGATTTTTGTCGAGTCATTCTCTAATTTTCGTACATTGCATGACGCAATTATTTTAATATTAACATTTTATAAACATTTTCATCCATTCATATCCTGTTTATTAACCAAAAAAATCCCTTAAACAAATAAAACTCACAAAGCTTGTCAGAATAAACTTCAAATGTGTGAAGCCTTAATTACTTTCAAATATTTATTTAGTAACTTAGCTTCATTATTTGTCACTAATATTTATTTATAGGTTGGTTGTTGGGAAAGGTTAATGGTTATGTACATGCAATGGAATAATAATAGTAATTACAAAAACTTTTTCTTAAAATTAATCTCAAAATAGTCTCTGAGTTATGTACTGATACAGACGTTGTAGAACAGTCATGTATAATCACACCGATTACAGTTTTGTGATATTATACAAATTATAATATAAACAAGATGCTGTTTTCATTGTCAGATGAAATTTGTAAAATTAAAAGCTATGTCATTCTTTTATTGAAATAAGAGAATTTCAGTTATGTTTCACATTCAGTGGGAAAGAATCTCTATCTATCGCACATAACCAAATTTGTAATTGGTGCTCATGCTGAGCCAATAATTTAATTATTTGTTTAAGATATAGTTTTTGTAGCTCTGACCTGACTGAGGGCATACATTTTTTCACTAGAGAATTGTATCCAGGATTTTAAAACATTGCATGTTCTTTCTAATGTATGTTATGTAATAATTGTTTGTCATTCACATGGCCCTCCAAGGCCCAATGATTGGAATAAAAGTTCTTATTGAGCCTATAATTTAAGGGATTTTAAATTATATGATGGCTAATTCTGATCCTGATACAATAGTCTCCCATCATCCTATAATAAGACCTCCTAACCCGCATGGAATAAGTGGTCTTCTTAAACAAAAGTCATTTAGTGAGAGGCATTATATTATTTTATTATAAATCCTAGTACAGTTGTGGTTATTACTAAAATATGTCTACATAATTCTGTTACCATTATTTTGATGTACACCAATCATTATAAGTTAACCTGGCCTAAAATGCCAAGTGAGCTTTTGTCATCACTTGGTGTCTGTTGTCTGTCAACAATTCATATTTTAAACTTGTCCTCTAAAAAATCTGGGGTAATCTGAAACAGACTTTGGTATAATGGTCCTATGATGATACCCTTTCAAAGTTTTATCCAGGGTCACAGTCGGCCATGTTATATGGCTGCCTTTCTTACACATAGAAAAAAGGGGATGGGTTTCTAAAAAATCTTTCCCTTAAAAACCGCTGGGAAATTTATGCAAAACTTTAGTGGAAGGGTCATTAGGTGAATAGGCGTCTACAGGATTTTCTTTAAAAAGATGTTATTGTTTAAAATGGCTTGCTCAAGTGGCACCAAAGTTAAATCAAATGGTTTTAACATTATCATGGCACTGCATACCAGGTGAACCAATTCGGTCTTTTTGTATCTCTGTATTTGTAAGAGTTGTCACCCATATGGAACGGTATATTGATATAGTTAAAAAGGGGAAATTTAGGTTTTCATTTTTTTTAAATTTTATTTCAGCAATAAATTAAATGCAAAAATCAATACTTTAGTTCATTATACCAATTCACATCAGTATTTTTTTTTCT
>JARWCS010000007.1:9268615-9279958 GCA_034783895.1 Geukensia demissa | reverse complement strand
TCAAATAATTCAGAGTTATCTTTCTTTATACATATTCTGTATCTATGGTCCGACTTTGTTTTGTATACTATTATGAGGGACATGCTTCCTGAATAAAATGTCAACAATTCCTTTGTCTTAACCAAGGCCCAAATTATTACAGTATTAACAACACAAAACACAAATACACAATCATGACTAGTGAAGCTGAGGAGAGTACAATGGGAGATAACCCAAATTGAATGATAAAGCTCTTAGAAATATTTTAATTCAATGATATAGAAGCAGATCCTTTTGGTGAGATAACGCAAACATGATTAAGCATTATTTCCGATGAATAATTTAATTTTTATTAATTTGTATTGTGACATTATGTCATTGGTATAAATCTAGTATTAATTAACTTAAAATGTGAAAATATCAATTTCGTGGTTGAAAAAATTCTGATACAATCTGTATACTTGTTATACTTGGCAAACTATATTTTTAGATTGCCCTTCGCAGACATATGGTATGGAATGCAGTTTAAATTGCACATGCTCAAAAGATTCAGAATGTGACCATGTAACTGGCGAATGTCTCTGCCCTCTTGGATTATTCGGAAGAAATTGTGACAAACGTAATTTTCAAATACGAATTAATTATATATGTCGTAAAAGCTTTGGTGATTCTTTATTTGAAATCAGTTAACGGACATTTTGTTAGGACGAAAACTAATTACTATTTCCGAATATGTGTTCCATTATTTTTATATAAGTAACTAAAACTGTTAATTATCATCAAATAATGCATCACGTTAAAGCTTATTGATAATAAACATGTCCCAGTATTGTTCAAAATAATTAAACCAACGATCTGTATAAAGTAAAACATTACGTTCTACGTGGCACGTTCAATGCCAACAAGAGCCACACAGAGAAAGGTGAAATACCACTACACGTTTAGTTTTATGTTGTATAATGGTAGTCCATGTAAACTCTTATGACACACAATATGAAAAGACGAATGTATGAGTATGTATTTTAAAAAAGAGAAGACATGTGGTAAATATCAAGCGTCTTTTTAATCGTCTTAAGAAACAGAGAAAATCATTGAATCAAGAGGCCCTCATTAGGCCTTCATCACGGGTGGAATCCCACTCCTTGTGATGAGTTTTTGATCGTCCCAAAGGAAATTAAACCTGTAAACGCACATTAAACAAAATTTTCCTCTATGTTAAACATACAAAAACAAACAAAAATGTGAAAGACATACATTTTTTTTGTAACCCAGCCATTCCACAAAACACTTTTGATACTTTACTTTATACTAGTCATTCAGGTAAATAAAGTATTTTTATATAATCTATTTAAGCGTGTGATCCTATGCACTGGGGTGGTAGTTGTAAAGAAAGGTGCCTTTGTTCAAACACATCGACCTGTAATCCAACTAACGGACGGTGTCATTGTGCCTCGGGATGGACAGGAACACACTGTACTCACAGTAAGCTCACTTTTTGATTTTACTTCCTCCACATTGTCTGCTTTTTTCTACCTATGCCAAACTCATTGTTAAAAAAGTTGCGTAACCATGTCATCTATCCATTGTAATAAAACTTTTCAAATATTATAAAATATTTATTACTGATTTTTTTTGTCTTTAATATTTTTTTGCCATTTTGAATTGTGATATGTCCTAAAAAGTTTTAGTGTATTATAAATAATGACACTCAAGAAAACACTACGATAATTCTACGATAATTATGGAACTTGTTAAATAAAAAGCTTGCATTTTAAGAAGAACTAAGAATTGTATGTTTCTAAAAATGTGTTCAGGCTTAAGTAAAGTTTCTAACTCTGTTTTTACAATATCGCTACTTTTAAGATCTTGTTAATCACACTTGCCTGTTTTTACATTTGTATAATGATATGCACGAATAATTTTAAATTATATTTTATTGAAAAGTGATGCTCTTGTCGTTCAAACATGAACTTGGATGCAAATAGTCTTCATAAAACTATATTTTTTATCAAGTTTCTTCTAAATAGCCGTATCTGCCTTTTTTAAATGTTTTTAATCATTCTTTGTACATATATGCAGTGTGTAACCAAGGTTACTATGGCGACGATTGTCTCAAAAGGTGCGCCTGCTCAACGAATCAGCAATGTCATCACGTGACTGGAATATGTACTTGTATTGCTGGTAGAAAAGGGATTGACTGTAGTGAAAGTATGTCATTCCTATTAGTTAGCTGGTAGATTTCTGAAAATCAAATGTTAAATGAATTCAGTCTATTAAGTACCATGCGGAAGATATTTGAATAAGGGTTGTAGGTCCATTTACATTTGAGAGGAAACATTAATGAGAAAACGGATACGAGTTCAATGCACCATAGAAAATAAATCACATATTAAGGGAATATTCCAGATGCATAGGGTCGTTTTATGAACAATGAATCATAGCCAACAGGTCGGAACGCCTTTTGCCTCGAAATTAGAGGAACTATTTTTCAGTGGTTCGTGATTTACCTATAACCGCTACAGCATACATTACCTTGTTTTCTATATGAAGAAGCACATAAATAGACCACATGATATGGGTATTTCATTTTAATATGTTTAGACCGCGCACTTTCTATGTTTTTGTTAAAATGATAACTGATTTTACTCTTTAATTTGTCATATAGCACATTAAAATACGAAATTACCAATGTTGAATAATTATGGAGAATTTTAGTATGCTATATGTACATTTCAAGTAGTCACCCCTCTTCAGTAGAATGAGAACCAAACACGGTTTGGTAAATTTGTACATGTTTTTTTGTATAAACCAGTGTTAAAATAACTTTTAACAATATTGCGTAAAAGCACTAAACCTATTACACATATAAAGCTATTAACAACGCACTATCAAGAGAAATGCAAGAAAACCCGACGAAGCCAATTTTAGTTAATTAGGCTATAAAACTGATGAGCAGCATGCAAATGAAGATATATTTTGCAATTCATGGAGAATAATAATACTTAGATCTGCATAAACTTATATTTTGCATCTATCTTGTATTTTTTAATGTTTATTGACAGTATTTAATTGTCAGACATACCGTGTTTGCTGACATCGCGTGTTGAGAGGCTTGATGTTTTATCATCAGGGATCTCACCCTGGGCTTGCTTTAGGTAACTGCAAGCTTTCATTAGGGATGTATCGTCTTTTTGCATGTATTTGTGTTAAGTTTGTCCTTTGACCACTCGTTGGGAGGGTTGGGTTCCCACTAAACTAGTTCAACCCCACCACATGTCTCATGTGCCTGTCCCAGGTCAGGAATTGTGATCATAGGTTGTGTTTAATGTTTTGTTACATGTACATTTTTTATATTATTAAGGTAAGAGCAGTGTTTTTCCGCATACACGATTTTTTATTTGAGGCGATTTAGAACTTTTCAGAAAGATTGGAATTCCACCCTTGTTGAAGGCCTTGTGGAGACCTCTAGATTTGTAAATTACTCTGTTTTTCTCCTGGTTGGAGTGTGGTCTCTCTGACATTTATCTCATATCTTTTCATTTTCAGATTCATAAATTATCTTCTTATTATTTCTTTCCACATATATTATTTCAAAAACATGTTTCTTCTAAATTCTAGATATCTTGTCATATCATATTGTGCTATGTGGTATATTACTACTTATATTTCTGGAATCCGACATGATAGATAAATTTTATTAAAATTTCAGAATGTTTGCCTGGAACCTATGGAAGTAACTGTGAAGGGAAGTGTTCTTGTTCTGATTGTGACCCAGTTACAGGAGCATGTAGCGCAAAACCGAGCGGAATTGAAAATGGTAACGAGCTTACAGTATTTTTATGAATTATATCTGACGTAAAGCGTTTTTTGGAGAGGAAGCAAAAAAACGAAGGTCCAGATAAAAGGCGAAAAGTCGACATACACGGAAATATCGAGAACATGAAGTATACTGTATATATTAAACTAAACACCAGCATGCAAAAAAAAAATGAACAATGCGAACCCCACCAACAATCAGGGATTAAACTTGGGTAGTACCCACCCCACTGTCTCTTTTCCAATTCGGTAGAAGTCATTTCAGGGTTAAGGGAAAGGTTCAAAGGAATTACAAATTCAAGGCTTAGGAAATATACAACCTGCTTTAAGGTTACTGTGTAGCTCCACATGAAATGATCCGCATTTATCTGTCAAACGAATACTCAATACCAGCCGTCAAAATTATGATCTGAACCAGGTTCTTTATAAAGTTTCCTCATTTCATTCCGATCGGACAAAAAACATGGCCGCCATGGGAGATTCTTGTTTCTGATTGGCTTAGACATTAAAAATCTTCTCCTCTGAAACCGCTTGGCCAAATGGATTAATATTTGGTATGGATCATCTATGGAAGGTCCTTTATTAAGTTTCCTCATTTCGCACGATCGGCCAAAAACATGGCCGCCATTGACGACTCTTGTTTCTGAATGGCTTATGCATTAGAAAATCTTCTCCTCTGAAACCTCTAAATGTATGAATATTTGATTTGGAGCATCTATGGAATGTGCTTTATGAAGTTTCCTCATTTTGTCTGGATAAGACAAAAAACATTGTCGCCATAGATGGTTCGTGTTTCTGATTGGCTGATACATTAAAAGTCTTCTTCTCTGAAATTGCTTGGCCAGATGGATTAATTTTTGAACTGGAGCATCAGTGAAAGGTCCTTTTTGAGGTTTCGTCATTTTTCCCTTATTGGAATCCATGGAGGATTCTTGTTTCTGATTGGCTGATATATCAGAAAATCTTCCTTTATAAAGTTTCCTAATTTTGTCCTGATCTGAAACTAAACATCGACGCCACGGAAAACTCTTGTTTCTGATTGGCTGAAACTGCTTGGTGAAATTGATTAATTTTTTATTTAGAGCATCCATTGAAAGTCCTTTACAAAGTTTCCCCATATTATCCCAATCGGACAAAAACTAGGCCGCCAGACAAATCTTGTTTCTGATTGGCTGATTCATTAAAAAAATCGTCTCCTCTAAAACTCCTTAGCCAAAATGGCAGGTGAGCAATACAGGCTCAACATCTTGAGCCTCTTGTTTTATCAATCATTTGCTTGTACTGTTGTCTCATACCGAAATGTGATAAACCATGCTGAGCTTTATGTGTACTAGGTAATGCTTACTATGTTTATCATTGCATTTTCATCCTATCAATTCCCTTTTCAGGTTCAATTGGAATCATTATCGGAGCTGTCATTGCTTTCCTGGTTTTGGTGATGTGTCTTGGATTCTTGATCTTGAGGCATCGACATGCATCACAGACAGGAAAGCGTCTTCAGAATAAATCAAGAGAAAATACCGGCAGCAATCATTATAAAGACATTGATGAGTATGCTGAAATATCTGACGTACCCGATTCATTGCCTTACAACTAAGCCTACACCGACGGCTTCAAACCACCAGTTAAAGAACGCATACCAACCATCAAGAAAACGACAAATCAATACATGTCTCTAACGGAAACGGAAAGACTCAGTAAACTTTTAGCAGATGGTAACAAGACTCGCAGTACAGAGTATCTAAATCCATACACCGGACTTCTGAAAAATGCAAAATGTGGAAGCTATCAGGAAATTATGGAAGCCACAAAAGGGAGAAGCTCTAGTGGTAGCAGTAGCGTCTCAGAATCTGGATATTTAAAACCCACGACAGGAAAAGCACACGAGAAGAAGACTAAACTATCGTCAAATGATTATACAGACGCCAAAGCTTCCGTCATATATCGTAACAGTAAAGAGGTACAACAGTCAACACGTCCAGGGAGTGGAAGCAGTAGCCAATCAGAAAAAGGCTACCTCCATATGACAGCCAGTATAAAAAAAATTGAAAATCGGAGAGTTGGCATGATTGAAACAACCAGTCCGAAAACAACAGAGGAGCTCTCTAAATGTCAGATGACCGGAATCGTTCCTGATACTTCAAACCAAGAGGACAATTGTAGCCATGACAGCGTCTTCCTACCGGTAGTAAAATGAACAATCCATATTCGAATGAAAACGCAAAATGACTCTGGAAAACAAGTATAAAAATAAATGCATGTAATGTTTTTAAGACAGCATGATGAATCTACTAATAATGCCTGAAAATTCTTTTTTGACATTGATGGAGTGTTTGGAATAAATAATTGAACATTGAAATTATTGATAGAAATAACCCTTTCAAGGAGTAATGTTAGATTTTTGTAAATAGATGTAGTTAAATCTATGAACTGTACTGATGGAGATTTTTTATTTTGAAAAAATGTAGGATTTCATTTGGTAATTTAAAAAATCAAGAGCATTTGTTATGAATGACTTTCCAAAATGCAGACGTTTGATTACCTCGTTCAGTGCCATTTAATGGAATAATCTAAATCTTTATGTCGTTTTTATATATGCAGGTTAAGCAAAAATAATTTATTTACTGGTTTTATTTACTGTGACATCCGTTTATTTTTCTGGTTCCTGGTTTCCGTCCATTTGTCTTTTTGTCCAAACTAAAACAATTGTATATACAGCTGAGGTTATACTGATAAACATAATGTTAATTTTGCTGATATAACCGTTTCTTTGATCTTCAGTTAGTTCCCTGTGTATAACCTTTGATCTACAGCGTATTTCATTAGATCATCAATGAATTCCCTTTGATCGGCAGTGTATTCCCTTTAATCTACAACGTATTCCCTTTGATCGACAATGTATTCACTTTGATCCTCAGTGTATTCCTTTGATCTACAATGTATTCCCTTTATTTTCTTTTTATTTCCTTTGATCTTCAGTTCCCCGTGACCAACAGTGTATACCCTTTGATCTACATTATATTGCATTTGATCATCAAACATCTGTTGGTCCAAGGAAGTTCTTAGCTGTATGTGCGGTTGGTATTAAAAAGAGTAGAAAGCAAGTCATTTGTAAAATGAGACCCTAGAAAAGTATTTTGATAAAATGGAGAAAAGTCTTTAGGTATTTAAAAGCCAAACTATAAGCCGAAATCAAGATAATGTGCCAATATTGAAAAAATTCTGTACACAATACCCATCATTTACCATAATCTTCATGAAATATTAAATTTATTTATTAAGCTAATAAAATGTAATTTACAAATTTTTTAAACTTTTGCAAACAAAGTTAGATTTTCAGTCTCTACTCAGTTTTTTACTTAAATCATTATTTTATCATTATCGGTACAGTGTTTTTTTTATATTAAGTGTATCAAATTTTTGCAGCAGAAAAGAAGTTGTGTAAATTACAATGTAAATATTTTATATTGTTCTTTAAATTTTTATGTTAGTTTTAAATAAATTATTTCACTATTTTTCAGTAGATTCATTTTGTTTTGATATTATTCACCTAAAAGAATAGATTGATGGACCATAAAGAATACTCGAGATACAAATTTAATGTAACATGCCAATAGGAGAAGTTTACATCCAAACGGAGACGTTGCGAATTTATATAGCTTTCGGTAAGAGTACAACCCCTGTAATGATTCCTGTAATAAAGGGATTGACGAAAACACGAAGAAATAATGGAAATAGTGGATTATCGTATTAAACATTATGACAAGAATTTTAACAGATATAAAAGATACAAGTACAAACCAATATTATTATAAAACCAGTATTATTTTACTCACTCACGATTTTTTATTTGGGGCGATTTAGAGCTTTCCACAAGGAGTGGCATTCCACCCTTGCTAAAGTCCTTGTTGAGACCTCTAGATTTGTATATTGCAAACTAAAGAGTAAGATGAACCTTACAGGAACTATGGTGAATTCAGGTGATCAGGAAGGGTAAACAACTCCTGCTCCACTGGTATAACTTATTATATGACACAGATATTGAGAATAATTATAATGATACAGCCAGGAGTTCTTTCATGTGTAATGTATAAATAATGACTGGGAGACAAAGACAAGGTATCGGGAAACACGTACAATACGATACTAAAAAGAGGGAGAGGTTAACAAAGCAACAACATATACATTCTCATTACAAGCTTAAGTGTCTTGTGACCTTCCGTGACCTTTCTGGTCATTTCCACCTGTATCCAGGAGCGTAGCTCCATTTACGCAAAAACTCAGTTGCTTACACATCGAAAATTAACCGAAAATTAAAAAATGACTTTTTTTGTAAATCAAAACATATTTGAGAGTTTAATTGGCGTAGTTCATCATATCAAACCCCCTTTTAACTTTACATTTCCGGTTAAGTAGGGTTGAGAATGGAGAAATTCACCAATCAACACGAATCAAACAAATCAATTAGAATAAAGTGTTGCAATTTTAATTTGGCACTTTTATTGAGTACTTTTATATCCTGCAATTACAAGAAGGATACAAACATTCAAGGATACAAATACAATTTCGATAAATGGTATTTTTGTATATAAAAAATAGAGTGGAAAAAGTTCAAAGTAATTTGGAAAAAATACATGAAATATGTTTTAGTAGTTATAAAAGTCATACCAGAAATCATCAAATTTACTCGAAAAAATATCTTAACAAAATAAATATGTTTACGGGGGGTAAGCTTCAAATGCTTTCCTGTGTTATAAAATATAGTATGTTTTGTAAGTTAGCATAAAGATTATTGCAGAAAGAATGGTGTTTTAAACATTCTACAACAATGTCGAATCTGTTCTTATAATACTAATTAAAAACTGATAGTTTTTTGGCTTAATAATATTTTATTGCATACTAATTGCAAAATGATTAGACCACAAGTTAAAACAACTTATAAACTGTCCTCATGTTATACACTACAACATAGAACTGACATTTCTACATATTTTGACCATCTCTTGTAGATAAACCCAGATGACCTATGGTAAGAAGCGTTTAGTTTGTCTGATATATGTACGAACTATTTCAAAAATTTTAACGTTCCTCTGTATCCCAAATCGTCATTTCCAAATAACAAAGTTTCTATATTCAACTCAGTATTTCTGAGCACCGAAAATACTCTTATTCGTTCTTGGTTATACAAATGACATTCTATGAAATAGTGGATGGTGTCCTCAAGGGCTGTGCCACATATACAAGCATAATTATAAACTAAATTCGGTATAAACCTTCTCTTAGTGAGCTACATTGATGTCTTAATCTTGTGTGTAGTATATTGAATCTTCTAGAACTCCCTCTGTAGTCGTCTGGTGGTTTTACGGTAAGGGCTCATTTATACTTCGTCCAGCGATCATCGCGCGACATTTCGCGACTGTTGTGCGTCAATTGCGTGACGATCGCTTTCGAAGTATAAATGAGCCCTAATATTTTTAATTCTGCTTTTAAAATCATTAAGAGTAGTTATATTTCTCACATTTCTGTCGAGATTGTTCCATAACTTTACACGTTAAGGTATGAAATATTTTTCTGGTAACTTTAATCTTGGAACTACATAATTTTCACTGTTTCGCAGATTATAGTTATTTGTATCAGAAACCATTTGTGGTAGATAATTATACAAGTTCTGGGGACATTATTGATTATGCATAAAAAATCGAGAGTTTTTGGACCTTTCTGCGTTCTTCAAATGATTCCCACCGTGTCTCAAAATTAAGCGCGTCTTTATTTGCATATTTGGTCAAGCCAGTAACAATTTTTGTTTACTTTGGACACCCTATAATTATTGTTTCTGTAAATGTTAGATGACTTAAACCTCGTCTTATAAAAGTTTTGCAATCGCTGACATACTTCCAAGTAAATTATTTTATCGATGCTATTATTCTAGAAGCATGTGATAATGATGCCACTTTAAAATGATAATCCCCAACAAAAGAAATGCACCACTAAATTTTCAAGTCAGGAATTATAAATATCAGATTTTACAAAGATAACATTTTGCTCAAATAAAGTGACAATTAAACATTTAACATTCAATTCAAAAATTTTCGACAATTCTCTAATCACGCCATCTTATAAAATTTTCAAAAGTTCACAATTTGGAAGAGATTGATGAGTGTCGAAAGCAGAACGAATTGTTAATTTTTGTGTGAATTGTTCATTATATCGGGATTGCAAATAGAAGAAACAGAACAAATAAGAGAAATCAAAGACTGCTGAAAACAATGGCGAAATGAGGTTGTTGGTGTTTTGTGAAGCTCTTAGAAAGTGTTAAAAATGAAGTGTTTTGAAGTGGATGGCAGTACTGTTTTATTGACAAAACTGAATATATATGTACATATAGCATCTGCATAAGTATTTAATGGCAAAAAAGCGAAACAGAAGTATAAATTCGAAGTCAGGTTTGACCCCACCGAACAAAACTGGTCCCAATATGGCGGCAACAAATCAAAACAACATTTCTCAAGTTCTGTACCAAGCCAATGATGTTTTGCATGGCTCTTATACCGATACACAGACGAATACCCAAGTGAATAGCAATCAGACATTTACTTGTAGTCCAAGTAATCTACATATACCACCGCCGAATCATATGTTACCTGCCTTGCACAGCACCCCCCTAACAGGGCAACCTACACCTGTATGCCAACAGCCTGGACCAACTACTATACAGTACATACCTACATCCATGGCTCCTCACCCAGCTGAGTATCAATGAACAATGAACAATGTAACGCCACAAACATTAATGATACAAACATCAGGTTACAAGGTTGGAACATGTACTGAATGAAAAGCTGTCCAAGCTGGATCTATTGGATGCTGTAGCTGAGAAACTTGAAAGGTTCGAAAGCCACTTGTCTGTAATGAAAACAGAAATTAATGAAATTAAAGATATACAACAAAAACATTCACAAATTTTGCAAAGAGAAGAGAGTCACCATCGTAACATTGAGGACAGAGTTACGGTCCTAGAAAAGTGTAACACTATGTTGGAAAAAGAAAACTATGAACTTAGAGAAAGGTTTCTTCAAATACAAACTCACTCAATGAAATACAACTTGATTTTTGGTGGTATTGAAAATAAAGATGGTTTTAATGAAAACACAGAAGGGGTTTTGAGATCTTTTTTGGAAAAAGAAATGGAGATCACAAATGTAGCTCAAATTCAATTCCAGAATGTGCACCGACTTGGTGAGAGAAACGACGGCAAATAACGCAGCATCATCGCTAGATTTAACAAATTTAGTGAACACGAGCGTGTGCGTAAGGCGGCTGCAGAGAAGTTAAGAAATAATCCACAATTCTGTTTTTTCAACAATATTCTCGTGAAAAACACGACAGAAGAAATGCGCTTATTCCCAAAATGAAATTTAAGAGACAAAAGCGAAATGTTAAACTAGTGTATGGCAAGCTATTTGTCGACGGCGAAGAATATGATCCCTCTACTATTTCCCATCGCAGGCCCCCGCCTCCAACTAATAATCAACGATAAGGTCAAGGACA
>JARWCS010000007.1:9256877-9268515 GCA_034783895.1 Geukensia demissa | reverse complement strand
AGATTGCCGTGTCTGTCGACTTTCACCCTTTGTCTGTCTTGAGATTGCCGTGTCTGTCGACTTTCACCCTTTGTCTGTCTTGAGATTGCCGTGTCTGTCGACTTTCACCCTTTGTCTGTCTTGAGATTGCCGTGTCTGTCGACTTTCACCCTTTGTCTGACCCTTGTTTTTTTCGCCGTCTCTTTGTAAAACTACACAATTATTGTCATAAATTAAACACAAGAATTCGGAAAAACCAAAGTGACAGTATTATCTTCTGTCATGCAACTAATTCTTACTGAAAGGTCAGTTATAAATGCTTTTGAAATAAATACTGGAGTCAATACAACTTTGAAATTAATGACTGGTTGAACCGAAATTTTGATATTTTTAAGAAGTAGAACGTACATGTAGTAATAAATCTTTTTGTGTAACTTTTTCTCAATGTAGGGTAATGACACTTACAAAAATGATATATAATAAAAGGACTTGAAATTTTACCAGGAATTGGAAAGTTATTGTAATACAAATTACATCATTCGCCGACTCAACTGGAATCTTTATAAATTTTACAGATTTTCCCAGGAAATTTGGATGGAAATTCTTTGTCTGTAATTTTTTTTGATCACGTGTTTCCTGCAAAATGTGTACGCATTATTCCTGCTACAAGGCATGGCGATGCAACAGCTATGCAGATTGAATTATACGGCTGTGGTGAGTAACGATAACAATTTTATGTTGACATTGCAGAAATAGCAAGTAAAATTGTATGAGTAATTCAAAATGTCCTATGGCAAGTTTTTGTTATGTTTATACTTTAATTAATTGTTTTAAAGTTCATCTTACTCTTCAAGGCTAAACTTGTCAGTGACTTTTAAGAGAACCATTTATTACAATTGAAATTATTTGTAGAATTGATTTAATTATAACAAAAACATACATTTTATTATTAAAACAATAAAGCTAAACATCCTGATTATTATTACCTCAAATCCCAATAATTCCCACTGGTCCCGACATTACAGACTATATAAATATGAATCTAAAAAAGGCTCAGATAGCATGAACCACAACCCATCAACTGAAATACAATTTCAAACGGTTGATTGATTTGATAGAGGACTATGACAGATGTGGACAAACCTTCAACTTTGCTATTTTAAGTCCAGTGTAGAATACCCATGCAAGAGATCAGAAGTGCATAGTCCAAAGAGACAAGACAAATTAGTAACAAACCATAAAACGCAAACAAAGGAACAAAGGCTTGGAACCCACGAACTCCCCTAAAAACAGGAGTGGGATCAGGTGCTCTAGAGGGGTAAGCATCCCCTGTGTTCCGCGCAACACCCGTCGTGGAATCCATAATTATGTGGCAATATGCCTACGTGGTTTATGTTTCGAATTTGATTCGATACTCTTGCTTGTTTTGAATATCAGGATTTTCTAAAGAGAGCGTTGGTGTTGTCGTATAAATTACTAAAAGGATACATCCAATCAAGGTTGAAATCGTCCCTCCTAAGATTCTAAGGTCGTCATTATGAATTGGTTGATCCATATGGTATCCGTGTATCTCAACTAGTTATGGACCTATTACTGCTAATACAACAATAAGATGACCTCTTCTCGGATTAACGTTAACCCGGATTAGAGTTAAAGGATTTAACCACGGATGCTTACCCTTCCGGAGCACCTGATCCCACTCCTGTTTTGTAAAGGAGTTTGCGGATTCCTAGACTTTGTTTCTTTTGTTTTCGTTTTATCTTTTAGTTTGTTTCAATTTGTCTTGTCTCTTTGAACTATGCACTTTTGATCTCTCACATGGGTATTCAACACTAGACATAGTTGCAAGTTTTTGGGTTGAAAATGTACTAGCTCATCACAAGGAGTTGCATTTCATCCTTTTTGAAGACCTTGTGAGGACCTCTAGATTCAACCATGTCCTCCGTTTCTGATGGAGTATTGTTTCCTTGACATTTAACCCATCTTTGCTTTCTTTAGTATATGCTATATCATGAACTGCTTCTTTAATTGCATGGTTCTTTGTTGAACCTATCCTCCCATTAAACATATCACTAAATTTTGCTTTAGTTAAAAGGTTCTGTGCTAATGATATCCATCTATCATGATAAATCACGATTTAGAAGGTCGTTTGCTGTAACTGTCTATCGAATATGGTATATCATTAACTTCTACTTTAGGTCCAAGGTCATATGCAGAGCATATATCCATCCGATATTTAATATCATTAACTTTTACATAAATTGCAAGGCATTATACTGAAGCTTTGAATTCAGTATGCTATGCCATTAATTTCTACTTTAATTGCAAGATCTTGTATATAACCTATCAATCCATTATTTCATATCATGAACTTCTTTTTTTATTGTAAGTTACTTTGTCGAACGTATCCATTTTATATTCAATATCTTAGTTGCAAGTTTTTGGCTGAAACTACAATCCGTTGGTGTAATCATTAGCGTGCGGAAGGTCGTGGGTTTGATCCCCGGCCGAGTCACACCAAAGGCATTAAAATTTGCCCAGTGTCAGAACAATGGACTTTAAGCAACAATCAATCAATCAATCAATCAACCCTTACTGAATCTATCCGGTATTTACTTTCGTATCATGGACTTATATTTTGGTTGCAAAATTCTGTGCGGAACTTATTTTTCTTTTTTTAATATCACGAACTTGAACTTCTATTTTATTTGCATGGTCATGTGCTAAACTTATCTAACTGCTTAGTTCAATGTCCTGTGCTGAACCTATCCATCAGTTATGACATATCATTAGCTTCTCCTTTAGTTGCTAGGTCCTGTGCTGAACCTATTCATCCATTGTGGTATATCAACCGTAGGACTGGTGACTTTGAAACTAAATTCCAGTCAGAACAGATAGTTATGGCACTGTCTATATTACCAAGCATAATCAACGACCATGGATATATTATATCATACAGCCGGACATGTGCACAGTATAAAGTGATTGCAGAAAATGGAAGACCAAAAGTATGTATTTTTCAACATCAATAAATATTTGAATGTTAAAATGTACCAATTGATACATTTTCGTCATTGAATGTTATTTGCTTAATACAACAAATTTTGTATAAATATTGGAAGATGAAGTACGACTGTTACTGGAAATCATATATAGCATGTGATACATTGCTCTCTACACTGACTGCAACTTATTTTAAAGTCGATAATTGTTATTTTTGATATACAAAATTTATATAACATGAGTATACAGATGTTCAATAGGCATACACGTACACTGTATCTAAATGAAGAAAGTAAGTCTTTATAAACTTATAGACGATGTTTCAAAATACAAGTTTATAAATATTGAATAAATATGATTAATTTTTTTATACTTAATGTACATTTCAAATAGTAACCTCTCACCAGTATTATTAGAATCAAACATACATACGTGGTAAAAAAGTACTCAAATCCATACAAATCGAAAGAGAAAACTAAATCCGGCAGTCGGGACAACTACTTAGTGCAATACGTTTCGTACCTTTTCGTATTTTCAGTGCTGTAGATTATAAAAAATCTATCACATTTCTTTAAAACAGTATTTGATCAATTTCATGTCATACAAGTCTGACAACTGGGATGGTGAATACCCTCAGGACCTCTGGTCCAAGGTATTTTTTTAAACAAAGATAGGAGTAAGAAAAAAATACAAAAACACCAATGTTGAATAAATATGGAAAATTGTGTGTTTGCTATATAAAAGTCCAGTGTAGAATACCCATGCGAGAGATCAAAGAGACAAGACAAATTTAAAACAAACTAAAAAATAAAACGTAAACAAAAGGAAAAAAAGCTTGGAATCCACGAACTCCTTTACAAAACAGGAGTGGGATCAGGTATATAAAAGGTAAGGAATGTATTTTGCCCCAAAACTCGAAGATTCCCAGATCAATATGAAATAAAGTGAAGATAAGTCGAAAGCAGCCCAAAACTCTGAAATTTACAATATTCTAAAAGATTTTGCAGGATTATGGAGAATGCGGTAGTTGAAATAGAAAACAGCTTATGAGAAAAACACGAACAAAATGCTAATTTTAGGCTATAATTGGACTGGGATAACAAAGGGCGCAAGCTACTACCAACATAATTTTTAACAGGACAAATAAATAAAAAAGAGATAAAGTAGTAGCTCTGTGCGCCCATAGTTTCCAGACCTAAACACTGTCTTAAAATCATATGTGATAAATTTCTTTACTGGCCATAAATAATATCATTAACATGTTCAAACTGTGCAAAATTCTTTTTAATTGTTACAAATTTGAACTTTAAAATTATAAGAAATAAAAGTTGTTAGGCAATTTCTAATTTTAAACGAAAATGGGGACTAAATAAGGCTATTGCCGCATATACTCTTTGTACCATTGTAACAGTGTGCTGAGACAATATTTTCATGTTACAAATTTTTGATGTTATATTGAGTTATGACTTAATCTGTTTCAGATATTTCACTCATTTTATGGCCACGAAATTGTAGTGGACCTTAGTTTACATCCAATGAGAGCCATGTGTGTCCGGATCACCGCCGCAGACAAAAATATAACGGATCCAACGGGTTTCCATGTCTATCTCAGTGGATGTCGTAAGTTTTGTTTAGTCTCTAAAATGTAAAACAAATCTATTCTGCTGATTATGAAGGCCCGATTAATGCAATTTATGCCATTTGTTCTTTCTTCAGTTTTGCCATACTGGCTCCAATATTCTACCTTACCTCATCAATGCTAGGACCAAACACTAGAAAAACGTGTATACTTATAAGAATTCTTTGTTAGTTACGAAACGTATTATTCCCCTACCGCTTAATTTTGACTTTCTTTTTCAATTTGCTTGGATTTTGGTACCTCTTTTACCATGTTTGTATCTCTGGTTAGACTTTACTCCTTAAAATACATATACAGCACATTAACATTCACCATATGCACAATGGTAAAACTGTATCAAATCTTCCTTTTTACAAAAATGTAAAATTATAATTATGAGCAGATGTCTGAAATAAACCCGAATATGTATCTACTATTGTACGTTTCATGAACCGAGTCTCTCATGTTTGGCTATTCTCTCTTATAGCAAACACAAAAAAACTGAAAAGGGAATTTAGAAAGAAATTTAACTATCTTACCAGTAACCGAATTTGATGTTATAAACATTCAAGGTGTCGTTATATGCCCTTTGCTCATGTGAAAGATGATTTTTGTGAAAAATTTAAGTTCCGACAATGTCTAAACTTTTGAATTTCTTGTACCTCCAAGCTTACTTGTACTGACATTTAGTATTAATATATGCCAATAGATATAAAATCTATCAAAATATTTTTCATTTTCTAAAATTTACCATCCCTGTGAGCAAAAAAGTAATAATGAAAATCAACAAAATTTTTCAAATTTCCAGATGAGTGGAGAAAAACTAAGAGCATATATAAAAAATCCAAAATAAACGAAAGTTACCGGAATCTTTTTTGCATTGCATTTTATAAGAACTGTGACGATTCCTTCAAGGGATTTTTCCAAGAATTGCAAAAAGTGAGACTCAGTTCATGAAACGTACTTTATGCAATAGATAAATTCTTTAAAGCATAAATTTCCTTTGTCCAAGCAAGTGTCGTGCTATAATTTTACGGCATTTCTGAATCAGCCTTGAATACATGCGTCAGTTTGGTATTTTTTAATCCTGAAAAAATTAACGGAGTACTTTTATCGTATTTTGATATCGAAAAACATGTTCAATTCCTTCATTATGCTATAGATACAAAATGTTAATTCTGATTTCAGGTGTTTTTGCAAGGGATGGTAAGTAGAATTTGTATTAAAAAGGAAACTATTTTAAGAACAAACAAGAACAATTTTCTGTGGTATCATCGTTGAGATCAGTCATTTTGCATTGTAATTTTTCATTTATTTTGGCATCAATTTTGATTTTGTTGGCATATATAGCCCTGAAGATTAGCTATGACATTTAGAAAATAGTTTCAGAATGACCTTAACAAGTACGACATCATAATAATTTTCTAGGCAAGGAATGAACATAACTAACATAATTTACAGTGAGGATGTGTAAGTATAACAGAAAGTAAATCTATATTTTTGATAATTTTTCAATTGAAAACTGTAAAAAAGTTGTGATTAACAATAAGAAAATATAAGCTTTAACATACTGTGAATAAATTTACGTTTACTTCGAATCAAGGTACATGTAGGTGATTTATCTATTATATAGAACCGATGGATCGCTGTGGCACGTCGCGTTATCACCATGATATACGACAGAAACGTGTGATTGGTGGAATTCATTCCGTTCCGGGTGAGTGGCCATGGTTGGTGTCGCTGCATTTCTTGGGATTCCATTCATTTTCCAACAAATCTGGATACCCTCACCTGTGTGGGGCCTCTCTTATTCACCCAGAGTGGGTTTTATCTGCAGCACACTGTTTTGAGTAGGTAAATTTGTTTCCTTTTATTATGATATTTCTTTGGTGTTTTTTTACTAATCAACACTGGTTTCATTATTTGTTTAATATGATAAATGTTTAGAAAAAAAGAACAAAATGTTCTATGTTCTATTGCATGCCGGATATGTATTTTTAGTTATTCCAAACACATTTTTGCCTATTAATATCATTTTGATTAAGCCCAAATATGTCTATTACAATCTGAGTAGAATGCTTTTGATTTAGTGAACGTGTTGCAGTCGGATCTTCAAACCCACAAAATTGGGAGGTAGTGGTTGGAGAGCACAGCCAGTCAGGTTATGACGGAACTGAACAAACTCTACAGATAGACTACATAATAAAACATAACTCATTCAGTATACAGAGTAAGTACCATCAGATCGATCAAACATAACTCATTCAGTATACAGAATAAGTACCAACAGATCAAATTTATCAAAATTATGTATAAAGGTAGTATATTATTTATTTGATTAAGATAACACTTTATAAATACGTAAAATCTTAAAAACATGAAATACTACATTATTTTCAGCAACATTTGCTGATATGCTCAACAAATTCTAAAACTGATATCTCTTACGATTCATGAAAAAAGAAAATTTTGATAGTTTGTTAATCATAAGTTCTTTAAAACAGAGACATTTAATCAGTTGTTGTAAAGCTCCCCTACAGTTGGAAAAAATGCATCTTTGCTAATTAGGGCGTTTATAATGTTTTTTTTTTCGTTTTAGTGGATAAACCCATACTGCAAGATATTGCTCTGCTAAAGTTAAAATCACCAGCAGTAATGACAGATTACGTAAACATTGTATGCCTTGATGCGTACGACTCTTTCCCTCCAGGAACACCATGTGTCGCTGCCGGATGGGGCCAAAACACACTCAGTAAGAACTTTGTTTTTAGAATGTTCGCTGCTCATGTTCTGTCAATCTCAAACTCCTTAGGTTTTTCTTTCCGTTACTTAGTACATTTAACACACTTTAAAACACTATTTTAGACGTTTTTATGAAATCCTTGTTTATTTCTTCATGGGTTTAAAAAAAACGATAACACTGACCATTAAGTTTTCTACTTATTTATTCCAATATAATTAACTTAATAAACAGAGTAGCGAATATATTAGACCAACATTTATAAGTTTGCAAACTATGATTTGAAAAGAATAAAATTGTGAGTTGCATGTCATTAATTTTTTCATCAGTTTTAACTAGGCTTAGTAATCAATTTTGCCCTTAAATTTAAAAACAAGTCATTTATTTACAAAAGGAAAAAATAACGCTGTACATTGAAATATTTAATAAAGCTGTGATGTAAGTTTCAAAACTTTTGAAAAGTTAGAGATTTGTGACATTTTAAATTTTAAAAGAAAAAAATACATCATAGACTTAATATTCGTTGACACTAAGGGGAAATTAAAAGAGCATGTAAAAACTGAATTCACAATACAACTTTTTGAAGTTGACATATGTTTTTGGAAACAATAGCATGTTTTCAAATATTGATGAGATTTAATGGAAAGTTCATCCATTAATGTCCTTACATCATTATTTGAAAAAATATATTGATTTGTCTTTTTATGGTTTAAAAAGTAGTTTTTCGAATTTTGTAAACTGTAATTTGAAAAAAAAATGAGATTATCACAACAATCTGTTAGTTTTCGTTGCCTAAATCGTCTGTAAAAAATAAATAAATCTCGTAGGTTTTAAGAGAAAACGATTAGTTGAATATTACAAGTAATGTACATACAGACACACAGTTTCTTTTTTCTGTGGGTATACAAAACAGATTTGTGTATGGTTTTCGTTTTGTTTATACAATGTATTAACTTTGTAGTTGGAAAGGGTGTTAAACTTCCCTTACATGCTAGAATTCCCATTCTACCATCCGACGAGTGCCACCGCAGATACAACTCACTTCCGGATGGCCACATGGCGAAATCGGCAGTTTCCATAGAAGCTTCAGTCTTATGTGCTACTGCGGATGGAGATGAAAACGATTCTTGTCAGGTAAGAAGTCATTTTTATCCCCGCGGTAAGCGATAGCGCGGGAATCATGTTATGCTTTTTGTCGTACGTACGTACGTACGTATGGCGTTATTGTCAAGTATAATCTCAGGAACCATCAGACGTAGGAAGATAAAATTTGAAACATTGATTACACTATGTGTGAGGACTGTGACAAAGGTTTCGGGAATTTGATAACTCCCTCGGTTGCTGGGCTATAGAGGTCATGCAACTCCAGCTAGGTTATTTGGAATACGAAACTAAAAGTTGGTTCAATTATTGCTAATGAGATGTAGATTGTGCCAAAGGTTTCCCCCAGGGGTTGAAATACACGGGTGGCCTTAGGGTACATAAATCCTTTGCTTTTCGTCGTACGTATGATCACGCATAAATCACGCAACTACTCTGAGGTTATATAGAATACACAACCGAAACTTGGTTCAGTAAGTGGTACTTGGGATGCAGGCTGTGCCAAAGGTTTCGGAATTTTGATAATGCCCCAGAGTTTAGGATACATAGTAGATCATTACATTATTGTGAAAATGTCAAGGCCAGTTTAGATCCCCACCCATAAACCATAAATGATCATAACTGTTATCTAAAGCGGGGCTTTATGGTCACCCTTTTGGGATGGCCCTGCCAACTAATTTTGAAAGTCACATATTATCTAAAAAAACGTTGAGATCCCCACCCCTAAATCATATATATAAGTCGCCATGAAAAGTCAAGTTTCCTGGGCATCCCCGGGTTCAGCCCCACCCCATAATTCTGCAAATTACAAATTGTCTCAAATACCGTTCAGATCACCACCCCATAGTCATATATATTCTAATTCGGCATGATAAGGCAATTTTCATGAGCATCAC
This sequence comes from Geukensia demissa, assembly GCA_034783895.1. Taxonomy (NCBI): domain Eukaryota; kingdom Metazoa; phylum Mollusca; class Bivalvia; order Mytilida; family Mytilidae; genus Geukensia; species Geukensia demissa. The sequence goes on along the minus strand of JARWCS010000007.1, from coordinate 9,259,178 downwards.
CGGAGGTCTAAACCACCCCTTATTCTGAAAATAAGAAATGATCTGAAAAACCATTCAAATCCACACACCTTAACCATATATATTCTTAGTCGGCATGAAAAGACAAGTCTCATGTGCATCCCCAGGTGTAAGTCCGCATTTTGAAAATTTAAAGTTATTTCATATTATTCACATCGACATTATACTATTTAACGTCCGTTTAGCGCGGAGATATGCTTCATATCGTTGACATATCTTATGTAAAGAAGTCATATTGAATAAATAGGTTTTTACTTTGATGTACAGTTCATCGAGAGCGTGTTTTAATGAATTTAAAAAGAAATTAATAACTGTGTGATATGTGGAGGAACATTATCTGGTCCTGGATTAAAGGCACAAATTAGTATTGTCTCATGTCACTAACTGTAAAAGTTTAATTGTAGGGAGATTCTGGAGGACCATTGGTATGTCGGTCCGGAGACCAATGGGTACAAGTTGGTATTGTCTCATTTGGATATGATTGTGGAAATTCTCAGTACCCAGGAATCTACACAAAGATCCACCATTACATCGACTGGATAACAAGAACAATTAGGGATCACTCGGACACAAATGTCTCTTACATGTGGCTTAATCCTAATAGAACTTTACCTTCTATTTTCTAAATTGTCATATCCTGTTTAAAAACCAATCCTGTTGCCCCTATCTAGAAATCTGTTTTTTTTTACTTCTCAGATGTAGAAACACATCAAATGTCATTCATATTGGTGTCTTTAAAGATCAATTAAATGGAAGTACTAACGTTGATACTGGAAAGATGTTCATTTTAAAAGTCATACATTGGAGCATATTATTAAACCTATGAAGACAATTTATTTACACTGAAACACATATAGTTATTTTTCTCTCCACAATTTTCTGCAGAGAACCTGGTATGGAAAAGGGTAACTTTACCTCAATTTTTTTAATGGAAAGAGCTTCCTTGTGTTATTTCTCTTAAGAATAATGATATAGTTATCCTAACAATGTTAGAAACTTTTTGTTACACATATATTACGGGTGTTAACAGTACAGTAATGCCAAAGATATTTATTATTTATTTATTATCAATGGGATTAACCCTAATTAAAATATGTTTTCAATATGTTGCTTGTTGTCTGATGTTCAGTGATACATATTTATTATCAATGAGATTTACCCTAATTAAACTTCAATATTTTGCTTGTTGTCTCCTATCATATATTCACAAATAGCACTAAGATATTTGCAAATAGTAAAACATGTAAATTAAATTAAATCAATGGAGCAGTTAAGCTGTAATAAATTAAAAATATGATTTCGTTATACATTAAAATGTGTATTTTTAGTCAAAGTTCTGGCAGTTTGCAAAGCACAATATTGAAAATGAAGAAATTTTGGTGATTTACCTGGTTTATTTCTATTTTGAAACAAATTAATTCAAAAATGTTTAATATTAGCTGATATAATTTGAACTGTAAAATCCGTTTAATTGCGGGAGTAATGTCTGTCCTTTATGACATATCTAATTGTCATTAATTTTAATACATTTAGTGACTTTTAATATTACAGGAAAGAATAGATCTATCAATATCATATGTTGATGACAACGAGGAAACACAACTAATACTACATCACTTTAAATCTTCTAAAATGATGGTAATTTGACAACGTTCTGCCAATAAACAGTGCAAAGTATTCCGAAAATGTGTGACTCAACTGTCTAAGTTTTCTTGCAATAAGACTGAATTATTATCCGGGATTAAACAATATTTTGCGTTATATTTGTAATACATTTTCTAAGTTTTCTTTTTGTGCAATTGATAGTAAATTTGGTGAAGTTTTTGATGACTACCATATGAAAAATTCCACGAGATCGATAATATTTTTCACATTATTCACTAAATGTGGTGTGGTCTATTACTTCGAATATTTGAACTTGTATTTGCAAACCCATATTTCAGATGTTGTAACTTACTAATGCAAGTTGATCTAAACGATGTATTTTTTTTTTTTTGCTTTAACTTTTAAACTATTGCTCCTGTATATTCGTTTTTTTACTCCACTGAATTTTGATGTGCTCGGGGACTTTTACTCCAGGAGCTGTTTAAAATTTATCGACACTAATGGTGTATGCCTACCTGCAATTACGCGATGCCATATATCACACCTTTCACATAAGTAACACGGGGTACGTCATTATTTGAGTAAGAACTGATGATCAGGATTCGTGTTACTGCAGCTTTAGTTTTCAGTGTAGTGTTGTGTGTTCTATGTTTGTCTTTCGTTTCATTTTGTTTGCCA
>JARWCS010000007.1:9233075-9245259 GCA_034783895.1 Geukensia demissa | reverse complement strand
GTGTTCAGTATACTTTTTCTTCGGAAAAAACGCACATTGGAAAAATATTTGATATGACACATAATGTAAACTACTTTACGTATATATTCGTTTAATTATAGCAGGATTCCCTATAAACAGAAAATTTAGACAGGTGGGATAAAATCGCTAGACAAAAGAATACGGCGTTTTACTTTTGTACGAAATGAAAATGTCACCTTATTTTACCCTAATATAAAATTAGAAGAAAAACGCATTTTAATCTTTATTTCGTTTTTGCTTTATATTGATATAGATTGTTATACTCACTTTCCAAAAGTTTGTCATAACAAAACTGTATGAATCTTTCCATATTCGTCTGATTCCTTGCGTTATTGATCTTTCGTCAATGACGTCACAGAATGTCAAATTATAAATGATGTCATGTAGAAAAAATACCTTGCACATGATTGGCCAAAACACTGGACAGAAATGTTTTATTTTTAAAAAGTTTCATCCTGTTTTATTCCCACGATGCACTCGGCATGTTACAATTTACAATGCAAATTAAGCGTTTGACGTTGAATTTCCGACTCCTACATATTTTAATTTTCCTATATTTTTTATTTAATGATAAAAGAACTTGAATGAAACTGGATGTCTCTAGGAAAAAACATGATATTATGAACCTTCATAAAACAATTTTAAGGTTTAGAAAATTATTACTTAACTGTTTAGTTCAAGATATTGTTAAGATAAGAACAAGAGAAATCAAGTAAGTGTATACTTAATATTTTTTAAATAGTTTTACACTTCATAATATCAACTTTCTGACAAAAGTATGACTTTACTCTTTTGTTCTACAATAATTTATTACCCAAAGATAACCGAAATAGATACTAGACAATAAAAGTAAGTCTGGAATCTCTAAGTGTTTATTTTACAAGCATCGAAGAAGGCAATTCATATTTATATGTACCATAATAGCATTAAGATTGGAATTTTATGAAAGACTTTTTCTAGAAAATCGTATAACTTTAATAAGATGAAGTTGAAGGTGTGTAACGTTTCTTTTTTGTATAGTATATTATCCCTTTGTTGAAAACAATCATTTCTTAACACTATCGTTGATTTTCAGATTCGTTTGAATATGGGTATAAAATATTTTTTTCACCCACCCGCCTAAAACTTTTCATGTAACATGGTGCATTGACACCACCTCTTTAATTTGCCTAAAGTACTTACAAGAAAAATAAGGTACGCTAAATAAGTACTGTTTTTAATTGTAGTATACGGTCAGCTCTAAAATCCGTAAGGGTTATGTTTATGATTATCAGTTGTAAATGCTAACTCGATTGAAATGTTTTTATTTGTAAAAAATAGTTATTAATCTAGTCATAAAATTTGTATTTATACAAAACCGATGGTGGTATCTGAAAGTTCGAAATATTTGTTCTGTACTATTTAAACTGGTTACAAACTAGCAAAATAAAATCTCTGACTTCACGAACTCTTTCGAAGGGAAAACAAGATAGGTAAATACCTAAAACTAATGTTGAAATTTCATGAGACTTGACATGAGACGGCTTTGCATGTTTTTTAAAGATTGTGTTTGTTTTAAAAGTTCATAATTTGGTGCCTTAAATTTCGCTCTGAGGCATTCCTTATGAAGCTTATTTCAGAAGCGGTTGTTACACATGGCACATTACATATAAATAATATTTTTAAAATTATCTGGTATTTCAAAGATAAAATTATTTCATTTTAGATATCACCTTTTTCCCAGTAATTCATTTTTCTCACAAATAAATATTTAAAAGGGGACATTGTAACTATACTTTGTTCCTTCTGTTAAACGACAAAGGATGATAGGAACTTCATTTGTACAAAATTACGAAAAAATATTTGTGGGAAGTTTTAGTGATGAATCATGTGCATATAAATTGGCGAATTTCGCCGTAAAAATTGCTATACGACTGATTTTTTTCCTTGGACTGCTAGTCCCCGACGGTTCTATATGCACAGCTGCCAGTTCTATACATTACCATTAGTCAAGCAGCCGGTTCGTAATGGTTCCATAAACCCAGCTGCCAGTCCAGAGTGGTATCTTAAGTCCAATTTCCAGTCCGCATTTTAACCATAAGCCCAGTTACCAATCTGTAAAGACATAGTGCGTCGAGGTGACAGTCCGGCATGGTACCTTATTGTAATGCATTAGAATGCCATTTTATGTTGTGTTATATTATATGTTTTGAGTGCCAAATTAAATATATAAAAGATGTGAATGCTTCAAAGACCCGATGGATAATTTAAATTCAAGAACTCTGTCCTCTTGTAAAAGCATCCAAACATAAGCCAAATCCAGGCTCTATACAGCCTTGTCACAAACACATCTTTTTCAAAATCTTATTCATAGTAGCTTTCCCAAAAAGACAATACATTATAAAATCAAAAAACAAAATTACCAATGTTGAATAAAGAGAATTTAGGTATGCTATATGTACATTTCAAGGAGTAATCTCTCAAAAGAAGCACTTAAATCCAAACAATCCAAACAACTCGAAATAAGAAGCCAAGTCCGAGGAAAATCATAGTTTGTGGAACGTAACACAATGCGAACATTCAAATGGCACTAATTATTCTCCTTTCGCCGATCTCTTTCTTTACTCATTTAAGGCAGAATTTTAATTTCATCTTGAATATCTTCACCTTATCTAACCAAATGAGCTTGAAATTAAAGACACAACAGACAGTCCCAAGTCTGCCTCATATCTTGATCTTGATCTTGAATAAGACAATAGAAGATGGCTTCACACAAAACTATATCACAAACGTGATGACTTCTTCTTTCAAATATTACCTTCCCGTTCATTGCTTTAGCTTTTTTCTTAAATCACAGCCATACACTTGATGATTTCTAGTCGGGATACTTCTAGTCAATCTTCTATTAAGATATATTCTCTGACTTTTAAAAGAAGTTGCAAAGAACAAAAGGGCTAGACGGAAATAGTCGGAAGACAAACAAACGCTTGTATTTGAACTAGGATCTGAAAGTTGAAGAAATTTTTCTGTGTTTCTGATAAAATAGAATATTGCGTTTCTTATCTAACTATTTCTTAGATTGACGTTTGATGTTTTTCTCCGATTTAAATCATGTAGCATGATAGTCTATAAGACAGCGATCCAAAAAGTCCAAATTACAAAATACAAACAGACCAACATCTAGAGTGTCCTTACCTAAATGTCTAATTAAAACCCCCTAAAGTCTACATTCCACTCGCCTATTTTGTAAACAACCTTACATCTACATTCCTCTTACCTATATGTCTCCTTAACAACCCAAAATCTACACTCCCCTTACCTAAGTGTCTCCTTTTTACCAAAAACTCAACATCTGCATTCCCCTTACCTATATATCTCCTTTTAGCGTTAGAATCTTAATTCGAAGTGTTCTAACAAAAAAACTAGAATGATTGTGATTACCTGCCGTCAACTCAGTCTGCCCAAGGTTTAAATCTGCAACTTTTAAAACAATGAGTTTTCTAGTTTTAATAATAATTCCTTAAAATCGAGTCAAAACACAAGATAGTATGTTTTTTAAAAGATCGTTTTCAAATTCAACGACATACCCCAAAATACACACTAAACACTGAAAATGACGGATTTACTTTCTCGTCCAATTTATTTTTCTCCGTCTTTTTGTCCTGTACAGGTTTTGTTAACTGAATTTGTACAGGATCTGCTTTTTGACATAATTAATAGACGAAGATTATCCAATAACTCGAGAGAAGACATTTGTTAATAATATTTTTCTGTAATATATCACTGAACCTTGATTGAATATCCAAGCATTTGGCAATGTACTTGTCAGAATTAGATAAGATGTAACTAATGAATTGATGGCTTCCTCCGAGCAAAACCAAAAAAGAAAAGTTGAAAAATGACAACAGGCCCCCGTTACTAAACTTTGACGAAGATGGATGGGATTTTTACAATGGAGATATGGTTAATTAACTTTTAAGAATGAAAATAGAGAAAATGTAATCAGGTTTAGAATGCAACATGGTCTCCTTATTATGTCTTCGTTGGCGTTTAATAAAACCACCTTAATTTTGAAAAGGTCTAATATTATAAGAATTATATATGAAGAAAAATGTGCGCCAGGCACATGGGGATTACTATTTATTTTTTAATTATTAAAAACAATCAACAACAATGACATATTTAAATAAATGAATAATAGTTTAACCTTAGATAATGTGAGCAACAGAATAACATGGGTCTTACCACCCAACAACTAGTAACCAACTAAGACAGTCTAAGTATAATTTTTAATCGTATTTTTGCAAATCCTAATATTTTACTTATATGTATTATAATGTTAAAATGCAAACAATTTGTTGTTTTTTTTTTTTGGAAATTCGAATATTTCACTTATTGATTGTTAAATTTCAAAATGCATTTAACATTGCTCGTCATTATATAGGAAAAACAATCAGAAATCGTAAATCTTAAGCTTCTGAAGTTACCCCGTGTCTAATTATCTGAGTACTCATTCCCCCCTTGCAAAGTTTTCTGGGTACATTTTCCTCCTTGCCGAATTTTCTAGATACCCACTCCTCTCTTTGTCTAATTATCTGGTTACACACTGCTCCTCGGGTACACACTCCTTACCTTGCATATATTTCTGGATACCAAATACATGCCTTATTTTCTTCGTATCCACTTCTACCTTTGTCTAATTTTCTTGGGTATCCACTTCTCTCCTTGCCCAGTTATTTTGGTTCCCACTCATTCCCATGCTTATTCTCTTGGTTCCCGATTATCTCCATGCCTAGCTTCCTGTGTACCAACTTCCATCTTTTGATAGTTTTTAGGGTACACACTCCTCCTCGTTCCTAATTATCAGGGAACTCACTCTTCCCTTGTCTAGTTTTCTGGGTACCCACTTCTCACTTGCCTAGTTTTCGGGTTGCCGTTCCTTTCCTTGCCTAGATTCCTGTTTACCCCTTCTTTCTATAGCTACTTTCCTGGGTACCTACTATTTTCTTTGGCTAGTTTTCTAGGAACCAATTCCAACCTGTGCCTCATTTTCTGGGTACTAACTTCTCTCTTTGCCAAGATGTCTGGGTATTCACCATTTCATCTAATTTTCTGGATACCACTCCCCCTTTTACCTAATTATCGGGGTATCCACTCCTCCTCTAGCTTTACATAACGGGTATCCACTTCTTCCAATACCTAATTTTCTGGGTATCCACTGCTTATATCCCCTCGTTTTCTGCGATTTCTGGGTATCCATTTCTCTCTTCTAGTTTTTTGGGTACCCTCTCCATCCCTTGCTTAGTTTTCTTGGTACCCGCTCCCCCTTTCTAAGTTTCCTGTGTACCACCTCCACATATTTCTTAGTTGCCACAGCATCCACTAAATCTCTTGCCTAATTTTCTGGGTACCCACTCCTACTCCTGCCTTGTTGTTTGTGTATCCACTTCTTCTGTTGCCTTATTTTCTGCGTACCGTCCAGTTTCCTTGCCTAGTTTTCTGACTACCCACTCCTTTTATTGCCTGGATTTTTGGGCATTCTTTTTTTCTATTGTCTAGTTTTCTGGATATCAATTCCTGTCCACACCGTTTGGTTTGGGGTACACACTCATACTTTTGCTAAGATTTCTGAGTACCCATGCCTGTTTTTCCGGGCATTCATTTCTTCTTTTGCCTAGTTTTCTGGATATCCATTTTCCACACCGTTTGGTTTTGGGTACACATTCAAACATTTGCTCAGATTTCTGGGTACCATCTCCTGCCCTTAGCTTGTGTCCTGAATACCCACTAGTTTATATTGCTTTTTTAATGGATACCAACTCCTTCATTTGCCAATTTTTCTGTGTACACACTCCTTTCATTGCTTAGTTTTCTTGGTACCCACTCCTTTCCTTGCCTAAATTTACCAGTGATAACTCCCCCTTTTGCCAATTTTTCTATGTACCAATTCCCCTTGCCTATCGAACATATGTTAAAAAAGCAAAGCAAACATTTAAAAACCTACATAATTTAAAAAAAAATTAATACTTTTAAGTATACATGGAATATTTGGCCACAGAAGATGTGTGTATTGTTTAAATTAAATATAGAGGAAATTTATTGAGAATATGAGTCGTAAAGAATGAAAACAACTGAACTAAATGTACGAATTCATTGCACGCACTCTAAATTGTAGTTTAAATGGTGCAGAAACTTATTTTGCATCCTCTGGTAAGTGTTGTTTGTAATATTAAGATCCATTGAACATTTACTTGTTTTTATCTTTCCGTTCGCCAACTTCTGTAGATTTCTGATCGATATATCTACTACATTGATCAAAGGTTATTTCTCATTCTATTAGACTTTTTCGAAAACTATCATACTCATAGTCATATTCATAGCCATAGTCATAGTCATACATGCACAGGTAAATATATTGGAGGGGAGATTTCAAAAGTTGCAAGTAGGTGGCTGTGCCACATCTCCTATTTTTATAAGATTAGTTGTAGCTCATATGTATATATTTACATTCCATTTTCAAGATTGAGTCACTGGAAAACATGCAAGATGCGTTATTTTTTTTTTTCGAAGACTATCAATACCAATGTCATGTTTCCGTATTCTTCCTCAGCCTATATGTAAAACAATTATCATGTGTCCAGGTGAAATAGAGAAATCTCATTGGTCAAACTCCCCACCTTAAAACAAACGAATCATAATATCAGCACTTGGTTTTTCGTATAACTTATAATAACAGGGACCTTAGATAGAGCGTTGGCAACGACTGCATCTTTATTTATGCTCCATTCATTTCCACTATTTTCTTTGCAAAAGAGACTCACCTGCTCCATGTGCTCTTTGGATTTGGTGATACGTAAAAAATCATGTCTTTCCTTGACTTCTGATTTCAAACATTATCGTTTATTTTGGCAGACTTCAAGTTGCATGGTGGCTCGGACTGCCGCTGACAGAATTATAACACGTCGTAAATAGTGAATTAACATGTCGTTACTATTCGCATATATATGAGATAGAAGTTTGAAAGGGACTGACCACTTAACCTGAAAATTGGGGGATGGTATGACGTATGTTTTTTTTCTGGTAAAAGGTTATATTTCTCCAAATTTTATGAATAAATATATTCTAGAGAATCTAAGTAACATCAAATTTAAAAAAAACCGACTGATCACTTGGTACAGATATTTTACCCGTATTTTTCCTCGAGAATAAATATTGTAATACTTTGAACGTTGAAAGCGTTAAGAAACACAGTCATTGCGTATTTCTTTACAGCGAATACTGTAGATTTATGTTTATATACTGTAAAAAAATGTTGATATCATACATGCAGCACAATTATCATTTTTATTTTTATATTGTATTTGTATTTCTGTATTGGCTTTAACTGACTTGTTCAAAACTCCGCTGATTTGCAGTTTTCCTACCACAACTTGTGGTTCAGCGCGGAAAAATTCTCTGTACAGGAAAATTCATTAATAGAACAGAAGGTAAATAAACGTAAAATTTGCAAAAAAGATTTAAAAATAACAACCCAAGACCACCAAAGCGAGAAAATTCAGCAAACCAGTGCGGGATTAAGAAATAATGACACCCCTGAGGTAGAGAAACAGATGATTGATTGATTGATTGAATGTTGCTTAACGTCCAGCGGCAAATATTTCATGCATATTCAGGGTGAGAGCATCTAAATGAATGTTGATGATGATGGTGATGATGATGATGTTGATGAATGAACCCAGCGTTTTACAAGACCGACACGCTGATTCGGATTTTTAACGTGCTAGCTCAAGAAAGCAACAGTCTGCAGGAAGACGTGCCCAGGCACATAATTCTGACTCTGGGCCGACCAGTTATTGCTCTTACTCCAAAATGCTGCTTGCTTAGCGGAGAAGCAGCAAATTCCAATTTTAATGTCGTTTGTTTGACCCGGCCGGGGATCCAACCAACGAACTCCCGCACTCGAGGCGTTACACCATTACAATTAAAAATTACCAATTAAAAATAGTGATGTGAAAGGTACAGTTTATATATTTTATAATCATATTTGGTTGTTTGTAGCAATTTTTTCATTCATATATGAAGGAATAACGATGAAAATTTAATATAATGTAAGAAAGAAATAGAACAAGTACAGTTTGGGTTAAGAAATTTTGAACTTATGAGGAGCATTTTCATGCCCTGGTCTAATGGCTTTCACTTGTACAGTGTAGAGTGGAACTCAAAAATTGGAATAACAGAAATAAACAGACCAAAAATAGAACCCAAGGAGTTATACTTCTCAGGACACAGGCATTTTCATGTAATCCACACTCATAACACTGGTAAAATATGTCATATTCAATGACATCAAAATGATGCCCAACAATTTCGACTCATGCCGCAAATAGGACATCATCAAGAGTTAGATTTTCCTCCGAATGTTGTGTTACTTGCGGATAAAATATATCTAATGGTTATCCGCTTCTAACCCCCTTAACTTGAATGCAATTAAATGCTAGACCTCAGAATGTTAGACGAAAGTGCAGGAAACTGAACCGTTTAATAACAGAATATAGGGTGAATGTTGAACATGATATATGCGACATAAAAAAACTATCATGTAATAAGCACACTATGAATATTGAAGAAAATAGTTGAATTGTGAGGAACATTTGTTCGCAGGCGTCAAATTTTATTCTACTGATAAATTAAAGATTCATTTTGTACTTCGTGTCATTCAGTTATAGTCTCTATAAAATGTTAACGTTTAAATAGTTGTTTTGAGACAACCCCAACTATCGATTTCCATTGTATGTGTGAGTTTCCGAAAAAGTCTATTAGCGATATACCTAAAAGTGCATAATTCTAAAACTTGGCAGACATTTAAAAAAGACGATACTGTCAGCTTTACAGTAGTCATCAGGGGATAATCAAAATGAACACAGGCCAGGACAACAATACCATAAACCCAATTAAAACAAAGGAGAACACAGTTTCTATGGTGACAAGTTCCTTATACACTGGGACTTCGTCTTACTATTGTGCTCCTGCTTTGATAATTCAAGGAGGGGCACAAAATGGTTATTACGACAACGAAAATTTATTTTTCTTCTGTCCCTCAAAAATTTCTTATCAGCAATTTAAATCAAGATGATGTAACATTATCAAAATAATATCAAGGGTGAGTTCAGGTGCTCCGAAAGGGTAGAAGGGTAAGTAACTTCTGCTCCACTAGTGGTATGTATTAAAATAAGTTGTCATTCGGAATAGTCTGGTTAATAGGTTCTAAAACACTGTATTAACGACTGGCCGATAGCTGCTAGATGGAAATGCTACATATTAATGAGCTAGTTGAAGTCGACTTTCTATCGGAGGTATTCTCTATCAATTTTAGTCATTAATGTGATAAAAAACATTTACCTAACTACCTGTAGGTATTGCGATATATTTCAATCTAATTACTTTAAATGAGAAATAAGTCTTTTAGCAGTAAATCCTCGTATTAAATACAATAACGGGCTGCAGGTTCCTGTAACTACAAAGCTTTTCTGACTGATGAGCCGTATAACGAACTATTAACTACTAAATCAGCTGTAAGTCCGATGCAACATTGAGCACAAATGTCTGTTTATACATTAAGCAAAATATAATCATAACAGTTCGTTCTATACAAAAATAATTATGTTCCGTTAATTTTGTGACTTGGTGTGCGGTCAAGCCAATGTACACCCTTAAAAATTTTGCTCGTTTCATGGAGGCGCAATGCAGAGCCAACTTAATAACACATGTACATGGTTCTTTTTCTGTGGAATATTTAATTGTCATTTCAGTATGTCAGCTTTTGCATATAACAGGAATTTTAGTGGTATCCATATATTACCAGTAATCCCTAAAATGATCAGGAATTACGCGTAATCCCTGAAACGGTCAGGGATTACACGTAATCCCTGATTACGCTTATTTACTGTAACATATATATTTTATTATTCAGATTTTCTTTGGCGGAATACATTATTTTGTCTCCATATTCAGTTATTTGGTTAAAGATACCATTTATGCATCCTTTCTTTCTTTAGATGTGTACTTTGGTAAGGATTTCTTTAACTGTACCTCATACAAACTTAGAAAAAGATTAACTATAAAACAATTTAACTTGACATCCTATTTTTTATATTATCACACACCTTTGCAGACAGGTGGGTCTCCTGTAATATTTCCATCGCGAAGACAGGCCCTTCTGTCATTACCACTTGCCAGTTCATATCCATCGACACATCTATATCCAAAGAATCTGCCAGCACGAGCTTGAATGAAACCTCCAGCAATCTGTACAGTATTGGGCGGTCTTGGTGGCCTAGCACATGTTGTGACTAAAAAGTGCAAAACAGAACATAATCTTTTATATGAGTTTAACTGACCTAAAACAAAATGACTAAATTGATCAATGAAACTACCTATACTCCCATGAATAACTTATTTACTTAAGAAAGGTAAGGGCAAGGCATTTTGAACTTTTACAGAAAAAGAAAGCTTGACTTATTAGATTACAAAATCAGAACATTCAGACGGAGCTCGTGTAGACACGTCCAAATGGTCTGAAAAAAAAAACAGTTTTACGAATAACTGTAATAAGAATAATTTACCTTCTCCACAATATCCACATGTCCATTTGCAATTGGTTTTTGAAAATTCTGGGAAGTCAACACACACTCCTGGGGTTTCCGACAAAAGGTCAGCACAGTCTGGTCTATAATCCAAGCAAACTGTAGTCTCTATAATCGAATAATATTATGTTGAAATTGTTGTTTACCATGTGTCAATGCTACAGATATAAATAAACGTATATATGTTAAAAGGTAGACCAGAATAATGGTCAGGGTAAAGTATTCAAGTGTGAAACTAGTTCGAACATTGGCGTACCTGATGGAATAATTCCCATATGTAACATGCATTGGACACGCTATGTTATATCCCTGTTAAGAAAGTCGAGTTCTAATTCAATATGTAAAGCACGGACCGTTTAACATGAAATAATTATATCCCCGGGAAACAAGGTTTAGGGTTATAGAGGAATCAAGCTGTTTGTCTGTCTGTTTGCCCGTCCATCCTTATGTCCACACCCCTTTTAAGCGCAACTCGTCCTAAGCGGTTAAAAGATTTTAATGAGAATGCACATGAAGCGTAGACACAATGTGTAGATTAGCATATAAGAAGTTAATTTATCAGCTTCATTCTAAGGGCAGAAATTCATATAAGAGTTTTTAAATTGATGTTTAACATAGTATGACCTTGTAAGCGCATATCCTCCTTTATTTTATTTATGGTAGCCTAAGGTAGATTTGCAACTGAAAATTATTTCTAGTTTTTATGACTTTTTAGGGAATATGCTTTTTTGAACTTATCATTTGTACTTATTTGACATCCAGGATGCTCAATTCCGATGTAGACTAGTCTTGTTTAAATAGGTAATGCTTTAGTAAATAAAATAAGCTCTGCTTAGATTATAAATGTCTATTTACCAAAGTATATTCATTTTTATTTGATTTTCAGATTAACACCAAAGCAAAAACGCACGTAGAATAAAGTATAAATTTGAAAACTAAAGTACTTCGAGCGAAACTTTAGTCATGTTGGTTTCTCCGTTTCAATTCTTTCTTTATTTCTTTCTGCGTGAAGACTAACATTCGTTTGCAAATGCTGCGAATGCGCATTAGTAGCATAACAATGTATAACAACAAATTAAATCAATCAATTCAATTTTGAAAATTTAGTTAGGTTGTAGTTACAATTGTTTGTTCCCATTAACAAGTATGTCAAAATAAAAAAATAGCATCGAGATTATTTTCATCTGCGAAAAAGTTCTGCAGTTTCATATTCAAATGTTATTCCATCTGGAAACCGACGATTTTGAAAATATCATATTTAGCACCCGAAAAATATACTTACTAGATGGTGTAAATTTACATATGATCGATAGAAAATCCCAGTCACAGCGCCAACCGTTCCACATCTCGCCTTCTTTCACATTTGCGCAGTCATACAGGAGGCCATCATTCTCTTGAATAAAAAAAAAACAATTTGACTGCGCCATTTTTAAGTCTCCCAAACGAAGTTTGAGGAGACTTATAGTTTTTGCTCCGTTTCTTATTATTATGGCTCCCAAACGAAGTTTGTGAGACATATTGTTTTTGCTCAGTTTCTTATT
>JARWCS010000007.1:9209501-9221038 GCA_034783895.1 Geukensia demissa | reverse complement strand
CTTAGTATTTTCACATTTAAAGCATTTTCTATGTGTCATGTGACCATTGTAGAACTAATTAAACTAAAAATTCTGTTAGATTTTCTTTTTATAGACATTATTCAATATAAAAAATATAAAATAATAGATATTAGCCAATTTTCATTTCTTAGCCACATTTTGGGCCAAATATGGGCCTTAACGAAACTCGTCCTTTCGATAATGCTTAAATGATATAATGAATACAGTTTGAAAAGTTGAAAGCATTAAAATGATCTCGGTTTCTTGCAGAGATCTGAAGCAGTATTCTGGCATGTACCAGTTTCTAGATTTTATATATATAAACTTGTATAGCGAAGAGTAAACTTGTTTAACTTATTAGAAATAAAAACACACGTACCGAAAATGAATTTCAATGATTAAAAAAAGGAAATATAAACAAATAAAAAATGATAAATACAACAAACATCTGTATATGACAGGGTACCACTAACGTCGTATTGATTCACATACTAATATGGTCTTGCAATGACACTTCTTACTTTCTTCACCTTTCATTTTCGCTGGGGTTATCCACGTCACTCAAAAATAACGCTCTCATTTCTGTGTCATTTCATTAACGTTAACAAACGTCAACAATCGCCTGACATGTAGGGCACTCTTGACTCCCAATAAAATTTATTTTCCTAGACCATGCCACAACTGTTGAAGATTATTAATTCTGCTCAAGATATAAGAGTCGTTAAAACTTGTCAAATTAGGGCCAATTTTCTGGAATTTAATTTCCCGTTTAGAAGTTGATTTGATTTAGCAATGGACAAGTCTGGAGAGATGAAGTCGACGCTGAACAGTCATTTAGACAAAATAATCTATTCCAGTTTTGAAATCCGTTTCCTGCCAACCGTTATCAATCAATATCCTACAGCTCTGCAATGAGCTTTGAATTGTATTTATGCCAAATTAGACCATTAATCTACGATTATTACTGCTAAACTAGTGTTATTACACGGTCGGACTGTGTTCTCATTTTTGCATATTTGTATCAATTATAACTAAAATTGTATAACCACAGTTTAATAAAAGTAAAGTAATAGAAATAATACTACCTCTGATGTAAGATATCGAACATTGGTCTTGGGAGTATACATCAGTGATACTACAGAAACTGATAGGTCTGTGCCAAACCTTGACATATATCTAGAAATTGGTGATAGGGTGGTTGGACGACAAAGCATAACGACAAGACAGGTGTTTTTGATTTTGTCACTGAGTTTGCAACATTCTAGCAACACCTGCATATGGTTGTGTTTCATATTAGGAATATATTGAAAGAGGGTTGTTGCAGATAGAAAAGTTACTCAGCAATGGATTTCTAATATGAAGATTAAAATCATCCAAATTTGTCACTATACATGCCTTTATTGACCAATATAAAATAACAATGTCATAAAAGGCAACGGATATCTTCCCTGTTGTATTTGTTTCCGTACAAAGTATTGCTATTATAGTTTGTTTTCCAGCCAAATTTGTCTTTTTCTAAAACCAATCAGTTTCATTGCCCTTTTTGTTCTCCACTCTCTCAAATATAAAATATTATTTTTTGAGACAAATCAAAGAAAAATACAAATAAAAAGTTTATAAAAGTTTTTTAAGATAAGACATATAATTCTATTATATACCTGTATTGATAATTTTATTCATCGCGGATCAACAAACTTCAATATCTAAAACTGTAAAACTACAGGTTCTTGGCTTGGGACAGGCACATTATGTACTCAAGGTTGGGGTAAGTTTTATTGGATTTAAATTGTGTAATCAGACTAGGACTTTTACCCTATAAATGTCAGCGGTCATGGAAATAGCCTTAATTCGTTTGAAACTTTTGAAACGTTTGAAACTTTAAAGTGTTGAGTGTATATAAAACTACTCAGAATATTAAGCTAAAACTAAAGGGACTTAATGATAGCCCATTTAAGTTCCTGAAGAACGTAGCTAATGATATCGTGTCCGTTTGACAAAAACACAGACATTTTTCGAAAAAATATCCTTTTTAACAATTGTCGAGCTCTCGTTTCGATTGTTTACCAATTAATTTTATGCCAATACCTTTAGGGAAAGGAATTAAAAGTTTTCAAGTTTTAACCCCTTTAATTAATTATTCAATGTTATATTTTATTATTTGTTCCGTAATATATAACATGCATTAATTAATAAAATATGTTTAAATTTAAAACACCTCAGGTGGCGTTGACAACTTAAAAATCTATACTGATTTCAAAAGTTCTACAAAACATTTATCAATTCATATTTTAATTCATACACTCATTACAAAATTCTTATTCTTATTAAAAACAGAATATTTATTAAAATGACACTTTGTGGACGGCACAAAATGACACCATTATTTGTATGGTTTCAATGGTTTCAGAAGGGTATATTGTATTTATCTTTTTATTTGCTTATAATTTCCAGATGGAGAAGGTCTACAATAGCCACTCTAAACAAAGAAAAAAGTTTTATTAAACCTAACCTTTTCTGTCAGTATGAGAATCAATTATTTTAACCATTCTTGTATATTGCTTTGTTTCAGTCAAAAAAGAAAATGTAGTTTAGTTTCATTTTATAAACTACAGAGGGGGCAAAATTTAAATTGTAAAAGTGTTTTCATTTATTCATTTGTTAAATAAAATACCTCGTGACATTTATTAACCAATCAGTGAAAGGGTATTATTGTCACATGAACAGTTCATATGGAATAACTTATTTATCGGGCCTATTCAACAATTCAAATAAAGTAAACAGTTGTTTGACTGATTTTCATATATGGTAAACACAAAAGCAGCCATAATTTTTTTTCTCATATTGGTTCATTGTACATGTGTAAACTTTTCTGATGAGGAGACCTATTTCGAATAGCAAAACCTTGATATTTGTAAGCAGAAAAAATATTTAGGATAATCACCCAAATGATGTTTTCAATCTAAAAATTAAGGGTTAAGGGGATGAAATGAACACATACAATAATATAATAGCCATTTGAAAATAAGAATAACATAATGTGAGTCCAGTGTATATTACCCATGTAAAAAATCAAAAGTGCATAGTCCAAATGTAAGTGCTCTTATTTTCCGGGCATAAAAACTTCCGGCTGGAATTTGTTGACTAGTTGAAAACATCCCCTGGAAATACACAACTAGTTCTTTCCGTGTATATTTAAATATTTTCGTTGGATTAATTTGACTAGTTGTAAGAATCCGGAGGACTACTTTGACTAGTCACGCATTTCCGGTAAGAGCAAAAATAACGAATCCGAATAAATCAACTGGTTTAAAATTTCCTCCGGAATAAATCAACTAGTTATCAAATTCCGAAATGAAAACATTCTAATTATGGAACTATCTGACCAGTCATAATTTTCCGGCGGAACATTTCAACTAGCCGAATATTTCCAAAGATGAAATTTACACAAGATATCTATATCATTTTAATATGCATTTTGACATTCAAATAATACTTTTATTGTTGAATATTAAAAAGATTAAAATGTTGAAAGTGGGATAGTTTTTAATGAATAATCAATATGATATTGACCTAGTCATGAACTTCTATAAGAATTGTATCCAAATCAATTTCTAAATGAGGACAAAAAAGAACGACCATTCAAGTTCCGGTGGTGGGGAGTTATGTGGTTTTAGCATTTGACAGAAAAAAATATTATGATCCTTGATTTCTCCTGTGGCGTATTATGTTAAGTTTTGAAAAAAAAATTGATTCACCGCGCTTCAAAAATAAAAAAGCCTTCCCGGCACCTCGTATGACAAAAATTTCATAAATCGGACAAAAAATAATACCTTCCCCTTTTTGAAGTTAAAAATGGTCGTTCCCTAAACAAATCGGATATTTCGTTAAATATATATACTTCAATTATCGAATATTTGTTTCAATACAGCCTCATTGTAGTTAACAATGTTAACCAACTTCTGTTGTTAGAATGTTTCATGAACATAAATCATTTTACAATGATGAGTAGATTTCAACTACGGCCCATATAAATTAGGATTTTTTTCATGGATTTGTACATACCAGAGATGGAGATATCAGAGTATGACAAAATAGTTTGGTATCTTCAAGAAAGAAATATGTTTATGGTGAATCGGAAAATTCCAAACGGCGTCTTAGAATGCAATCCAAATCTTTTGCCGTCGACGAGGACGGAAAACTGGTGTATCTTTTGTAAAAAGATTGAGAGAAGATAAAAAACACTGTCGAATAAATCGTTTAAATTTTATAAGTACGTTGGAAAAAGGGGGGACTACTGGATGTATTTAAAAATCCAATCTCCAGAAATTGTGAAAAAAGTCAAATTCAAGAGTATTTATGTTCCAAACCATACACATATTTGGGCTTTAAATATACTAATATATTTATAGCCAAGACCAAAATGAGTATACGGATACCGTATTTAGGTAAACTGAAAAAGAAAGAGTCACACTCGTTCTTTCCTGAAAACATCGTAGAGATATTTTAACATATTTTTGACAATGTGGCATCACGTTTCCTCTTAAGGTAAAAAATGTTATTTCTACAGAAAAGGATAATTTTGAAATTGCTCCTTTTCAATGTGATAATGCTATTTCTATTATTATTTGCTTTACAAACGTATCTAACGAGTCAAGTGTAGAATACCCATGTCCGAGGGAGGTTAAAAGTGCATAGCTCAAAGGGACAAGACAAACTCGAAACAAACCAAAAGACAAAAAAAGGAAAGCAAAAAAAAAAGCTTGGACTCCAAGAACTCCCCCACAAAACAGGAATTTAATCACTTCTCTGCGTAGTGCTTTGTGCATAAAACGGGAATTCGTTCATTGTTAACAACTTGTTATACCAATTTCTACAACTGAAATGCTTAAACATTTATATTTTGAGCCTCGGTGAGAAACTTTAAGATTTAACTATCGAGATTGCCGAAAGTACGATGATTTAATCGTGTATTATGGTGCTTCTCCAATTCTTTAATGGAGTGTATTTGCAATTTAAGTTAAAATATTGTGCGAAACATACAGCTCAATAGTGACGACAAAGTCTGGTTTGCACTTGGCGTTTAATATCATTGCAAGCTGGTTGATAAACACTTATCCCTTTAAAAAAAAAACAGGCAGTCAAAATCCATCAAAACGCAGAAGAATTAGGGATGTTGTTTTATCTTTTGTTATTGTTCTTATAATTCTAGACGACTTTTTCATTACTTAGTTTCAGAGGTCAAAGTTTAATTATATCTTATAATTTAAAATGATTTTATATGAGTTTGTTTCTCATAAAAATCTACATTTTAGAAATTAACAGATCAACACTGGATATAAAAATTAATCAGAATAAGGTAATTAAGTCTGTTTCGTTGTTCATTATTGATTTTGCTCCATACCTGAACATTTTGTTTGAACATTCTATTATTTTGTTACCTGCTGATTGTTAAGCGTCATATTTCTTGGAAACTTCTAATAATCATTTTTCTGAACATTAAGTATCTATGGCAACTGGTATAGGAAAAAAAATATCATTTATTTAAGAAGTCAATTATTTAATACGGAAAGATATTTAAATGTTACAGCAATGTCACCAGTGTTGATTACTAAAATGATTATAGCACATCTAAAGATTCAATCGTTAAGACTAGAATGTAATACATAAAGACGGGAACTGTGTGTAGCTGTATTTGTCAATCCATGGTTACAATGCATTAACATCATAATGATAATTTAACATTATTTATGACTCTTTCTGGACAGTTTCCCTTAATTGTAAACGGCAGATGACAATAATTCCGCCAACACTCCGACATACCCCGTGTTCTTGTTAGATTTGGCCAACTGTAACACAAAATTATTTTGTTGCTAAAAGAATTTACAGCATTATAATGTCTACCTGGTGGGTTTGAGTATGAAAAACATTTTTAATTGCTTATGTGCTCCCATTTAATAGATCTTTATCATTTTACAATTAAACAGAATCCATACCTGTCAATAAATATTAAAATTGTAATTATCTGAATGCATGAAAATTGTACAACATTAATCTTTACCAAAACCCGTTTCTTTTTTGGAAGAAATCAATACGAATGTTAAATAAGACTGTCATTTGTCAGTTTTCCAACACGCAGAAAACGAATTACCATCTGCCATCATGGTCAAGTTATATCAATTTTCATGAAATGCATTACATCATTTTCTTATCAATGTTTCAAGACGACAGAACAGAAGAAATGCGGCTTAATGTTCAAAAGTAATCTATACAACAGAAGAAATTTCAATCCTGAGAGAAAAAGTAAACATTTCGTGACTAAATCATCTAATATGAAATATCTCATTCCATGACATTTTTCTGCGTTACAACGTAATTACACTTTTTCATTAAATTTTGTTTGAAAGGACATTCTTAGAGATATTAATTTCGCATTAGATTAAAGTCTTATCCAATTTCGCCTCCAAGAAAAGCACTTTATAAAACCTTTGAATTTTTAGAAGTTGGCTTTGTGTGTTCGGATTGGATTGCCTTGTTTTTTTTTCTTCATTATTTTATAAGTCATTGTTAGTCTTCTTATCAAATCATTCCCTAAAACCATAACTTTTGGTTAACGAAATAAAAGTACTTGTTTACTGTTTAATTTTGGTGTTAGCATGCTGCTCACAATGAGTAGAACTCCTAGAGCTTCAAACATGGTGTAAATATGCTCAAAATATCTGCTAGGAGTAACTAATAACAACTAAAATTGGTGATCAAAGTGGAAATAGGCCAAGTTGAGATTATTCCAGAAATTCAATTCTGATGATAAATGACATTCATTAACCTGTCCCGAATTACGTCTATTAAAGATTTATCATCGCTAGTTCCTTGATCCTTTATCAAGGAGTGTGCCTCCAATTTAATGGAAGAAAATTAATAAATACCCGCATTTTGGCGTTAAAATGTTCGAATTTTGGCAAAAAATAATGTCTTTGTGTGTTTGTGAATTCTATAAGTCTCGAGGTACACCGTCAGGGAGATATATAAATGTATTCTTCGTTATTTTCTTGTCGCGAAATATCGGAAAGAAATACCTTCCAAATTACTTGCTCAGCAATGAACTAGATACTCTAAAAATAGCAATCTTCGCGTTGTTTTAATTTTTGCTATCTTCGATGACACGATTTGACCGCAAAAACTCGAACGTGCGAAATGTTAATTCCTTACTTGACACAAGTACGAGATCATTAATATGCGCGAAAATTTAAAGCCGCAAACAGGTATAAAATATGTTTCCTCAAAAATTTGAATCCGCGAATACCAGAACTTTTACAGTAATCGATGCAAAACAGAACCTTCAACTATCACTCTATGTTTGTGCTGCATGGGTGATCCAGGCAGATAAAATAAACTTGCCTCTACAAATCATTGCAGATTACTATATAAACACGAGTAAAATCGAAACGCGTATAACAGATTTGCGGCAGTTTTCAGTCCTGGTTCGGTAGTTTTCACCAAGTTAACCGGCTTCTCCTAATAATAAAACTGGCCGCGATATGCTTGAAATTCTGCTACAATATCAAGCATAAACACCGGCCCTGTCTACTGAGTAACAAGACAGGTGCCACTAGTGGATCAAGAGGTATTTACCCTACTGAAGCACCAAGCTTACCCTAGTTTTTGTAGAACTTTCAGTTTTCAGTTTAGTGTTCTGTGTTCTATGTTTGTCTTACGTTTCATTTTTTGGCCATGGTCTTGTCTGTCTTCTTAATTAGAATTTCTGTCTACCCCTGTGGTATCTTCAAAATCTTTTCATAAAAACAAATTAAAAGCTAAATGTTTTTGAAAGTACATATGGTCTCACGTAATAATCGAAAAGATCAATTAATATTGTACATTTTAAGAAGAAAAAAGTTAATTGGAAAATATTCTTTTATTAAATGCAGGCCCTAGATCAATAATATTTAATTTATTTTCCTTTATAATATCAGTTTTGATATATATATTGTCAAAAAGAACATCATTATTCAACGACAGAAATTAAATCGTTATGTAAATAGATGCATATTTCTAGATTTTTTTGCATCGTGTAAGTGATTTAATATTACTTTTTCGTTTGCTAATTTTCTTGTAATTCAAAATCATTCAAGCTTTCAAATCCACTTTAACAATGAATAAATACTGGTTAACTGCACAATAAAAATCTATATGAAAATGAAAAGATATGGGGAAAATGTCAGAGAGACTGCATTCCAAAAACGAGAAAAATAGAGGAGTTAACAAATCTAGAGATCTCCACAAGGCCTTCAACAAGGGTGGATTGATTGTTTGAATGTTGCTTAACGTCCAGCGGCAAATATTTCATGCATATTCAGGACGAGACCACATTAATGAATGATGATAATGAATGAACCCTGCTTTGTACTAGACCGACAAGCTGAGCCGGATTTTTACTATGCTAGCTCAAAAAAGCAACTGTCCGCAAGAAGACATGCCACTTTACCAAGACACATTATTCTAACTCTGGGTCGACCAGTCTTTGCTCTTACTCCCAAATGCTGCTTGCTTAGCTACCAATGTAAATGTCTTTTGTTTGACACGGCCGGGGCTTCCGTACTTTAGGTGAGCTGGCTAACCATTACATTACCGAGGAGGTCTAAACAAGGGAGGAATACCACTCCATGCACTCCTTTTGAAAAGCTCTAAGTAGCGCATATAAAAAATCGTTTGTGAGTGAAATAATATAGCTCTTACCTAAATATTATCAAACATGCACATGCAAGAGAACAATAAACACAAAGACAAATGACCACAATTCCAAACTTGGGACAGGCACAAAAGAAGTGAATAGTAAGTATATTGTCAAAAATTTGCTTCTGAATCTTCTTCGTATACTTGCTCTTTTAACATGCCAATTTATCTTCTATCATATATTACCCTGTTTGTTCATGTTAGTTTTTTATGAGGTTAATAATTGTTATTATAAATAATATACTGTAAAATAGTAATATTCGCGATGTATTAACTTTCGTAATCTTTTCGCGGTTTTATTTTTTCCACGAAAATATGTACACGCGTAATGCCAAAATTTACCTAGACATTGCATAGAAACTAACAGTTTTCGCGAAAAAAAACCGTGAACATATACAAAAGAATACATCCACGAACATTGCAATCCGCGAATACAAATACTCTGACAAGTATGCTGTGAGGAGACCATACTACATCTCCGTAAGTGTTGAATCTGGATGTCCTTACAATGCCTTCTATAAGGGTGAAATCCGACTCCTTGTACCACCCCAAAAACATAAAGCATGTTTACGTAATAAAAGCAAACCTTGCTCCAGATTTACAAATTTAAATACAAAAAGATGTTAAACAAACCACCTACCTCGACTACCGACTTTTACGGCACAAGCTACATTACAACAAAAGATTTTTCAAATACTATACAAAATGAAATGATATAGTTTACATGTCAGAGAGACTGCAGTCCAGTCCAGAGGGAAGTTTACAAATCTAGAGGTCCCCACAAGGCATTCAACTAGGGTGGAGTACCACTTCTTGTGAAAAGCTCTCACCCCTAATAAAAAACTTGTACATGTAATATAATACTGCTACAACCTGAATATTATTAATCTTTGTTTTTACTTTTGTCTTTTCATTTATATTTAATATTTAAAAATCTTTTTTCAACAAAAAACATAAATTGTTTTATATTGAAACGAGGACAATATTAAAGATCAGTGTAACATAATCGAAAAGTTATAAGCACTAGAATAATCAGATAAATTTATTTATCGAATTTTCTCGGACGTTTGCCTGCCTAACATTACATAAGGAGGCTTGAGAAAAGGACAATTAACCTTTTTGCTCCTGGATTTCGCATTACCTTTTAAGATCTCCTATTTGGCATTTATGTTGCCTTAAATGTTTTGTTTTTTTTATTCTCTTCCTTGTTATTTTGCTACTGTCTAAAACTAAGGGTGTTCAATATTATGTTAAGAACAATGTTATTCCAGTGATAGGATTCCACGATGGGTGACGCGCGCAACAGGACATGATAACCCTTCCGAAGCACCTGTTCTTATTCCTGTTGTTTAAAGGAGGTCGTGTAGTTCAAGCTTTTGTTCTTTTTGTTTTCGTTTTATCTTTCAGTTTGTTTCCAGTTTGTCTTGTCTCTTTGAACTATGCTCTTCGGATCTCTCGCAAGGGTATTTTACACTGGACTTTAAAAATGATGCAACAACTTTTTGTGACTTGCTTTATATTGGAACAAAACAATACGCAGTAAAAAGATGGGTCATAGAAATTTTACAATTTGGCTGGAAATTGGTTTCTCTTCAATTTCCGCAGGTTTTGTTTCAGTGGCTTTCATCTACCTCAACTCAAAAATGACAAAAAACAAGGATTCTTTAAGGTTTTTTTAAATGTGAAAAGAAAAGTGGGGTCACCGGAAAAATATTTTTTATACTTCAAAACAGATAATCCAGAGGAGGATATACATTGTAAATATGAACATGAGCAGAGAACCTCCTTAAGTCTTTACAGCAAATGAAGAATGTTGTTCTCAATTGTGATGAAGAAAAATAATTTTTTGAGAGCTAGATTTTAGTAAGCATCTATGAACTATATTTATAATTTAGAATTAAAATCCATTTCTATTTGAACAGAAAAACCTGAAGGTATTTATCAAGCCCCATTTGCGAGATCCCCCCAATTAATTTCCTTAATCTAATTATTATTATTATCAAGCTGAATTGAATGTAACATAATCATTGAAAAATTTATTGTGCAGTGTTATTATGCTAACTTTGAGACCTTGAACAGTCAGAGAAGACACATTAAGCTATTGCGTGGCATCTGATTTGACGTGACGTTTATCATTCTAAATGGAATCGTTAAGTCCACATAATCTATATTGTTGAAAATGAATCTGTAATTTGTAAAGTAAATTATGAATTCCTTGGGTCGAACAAAGTTTACTAAGATCATAAGTTAGGTGTAATCTTTACTGTGGCGACTAAAGCTGATTGATTCCATTCCATTTCAAGTTTCTTAGCACATGTTATTCGCCTTGAAAAAATTGCAAAATTTAACGATTTTATTTTTATGCACCTTTTTTTGTCATAATTTAATCGCTACAGAAATTTTAAATTTAAATAAAAAATTAGATACCATAGATATATACTTACATGTAGACAGGTCACTACAACTCTACAATATGTATTAGCAAGCAATGGTAATATATTCAGAACAGGTTAAGAACCAGTTACTTGTTTAATTTAAGACGTTTTTTAAAGATGAAATTCTTATCATTACAAATATTTGTATAACAATACAAAAGCAATTGTTTAGAATCAGTTATACTTAGCATAACTTACAGGGAAACTTGTAATGTCTTGTTGGAATAAAATTCTGGTGTTATTTGAATCTAACTAACTAAACTTAATTAACCTAGTTTTTTGAAAGGAGAAAGAATTAAGGTAGAAGACCTGAGTTGTGGGAGATAACTCTTGAAATCAGTCATATGTTTAAAATATTCTATTGCATCAAAG
>JARWCS010000007.1:9136140-9150275 GCA_034783895.1 Geukensia demissa | reverse complement strand
GGCTGTTTATTCAAGGTTCTATTTGACTGAAATACTCAGCAAAGGGAAATTGAAATGTGGCTGTTAAAACCTGGTTATTACTTAATTAAGGTGACCACATCAGCAGGTTTGACTGTATTGTTGTTGCCAGAATAGAATGCTGATTCAACAAATGTTTGAAAGACGATCATGTTCTGTAGAGGACCACCCAAACATCACATCATTTAAGTTTAGTTCCCATTGGCATAATCGTTACAGATAAAATTACAATGGATTTTCCGGGGGTCACTTGTTAAACTAAAACAGTTGAGGTGGTCATCTTGGTGGTTCGGGCGGATACCAGATAAAATTTTTGTAGAGAACTATTTAAGGACTATCACAATAGAATATGGTTCTAATTAATTTTTAAGCGAGTCTCATCTTAAGATATATTCGACTGTGGTGGCCATTCAGTTTGGTCGTAGGGGATGCCCGATTAAATTTGGGAGGGGAACACCCTCGTACTATTATATTCATTAGAATGGTTCTATATGGATCAGAATTTCCATCGGAGATGATTTTTATATGATTTAATAAAAATAACTGTGGTAATGGGTGATCAAGAGACTTTTCAACAAACTTCGGTTGCAATTAAGTTTCAGAGATAATAAATTTCAAATGAAAATATCTCAGCTTTCTTGAGTTGGTCGGTGGCAATGGCAGATAGATTTTCGGTAGTCTATGTAAGGGATATCCCAGAGTTCTGGTTTCAATTTTCTCAGCAATTACCGACAAGAAGTTTTTTGAAAGGAAGAATTTCCCATAGGATCCCACATTAAACTTAGTTCGGCTGTGACGGCCATCTTTGTTGGCCGATGGATAAAAATTTTTGCAAGGGGCCATCTTAAGATCATTCCAACGAGATTTGGTTCCAATTTGCGCAGCATCACACTACTTTTTTCTTTGGGTAAATATTGTGATTATTCTTCAGAAAAGAACAATTTATTAACTCCTTTTTCTATTTTAGTTACGGCAGCAGTCTTGGTTAGTGGACTGAGAATCCAGACACAATTTTGGAAGAGGGCGACCCAAGGACCACTCCACGAAGTTTGGTTGCCAATTGACCCAGTGTTTACAGAGTAACAGTTTCTTTAAGTTAATGTGGGGGGAAACAATGTGATAGCAATAGCTCACATGATCCTTTGTTTTTAATAAGAAAAACAAGTTATTAATTCAGATATTTTGTTCTAAACAGAAAATTCAAAAGTTTATTAAACTACAGCGTCTGTGAATAAAGCTGTGCACATGTAAAAATGGTCTATGTTTGAAATAATCGCCTAGTTTAAAAACTTTCAGTTGAGCAAGATTCAATCCCCTGTTCTCTCTACTTTTGTGGTACAGAGGAATGAAAGTCCGGTCCATTATTAGTTTTCATTGACCGTGTAGAAATGTTGCAAGAAAAATATGCAGCTATATCTGGATTTTTGTAATTTGTTTTTGTTGATAAAGAGCGCATCATATGAAATATTATTAATATCCAGATATTAGCTTTATCCAATTATAAAAAAAAGAAAATATTTGTTAGACAGAATTTTTTCATCATTTTGACGAAATATTTCTTGTTTTTTTTTTGGTGGGGGGGGGGGGGGTGGGGGTGTTAGGCTGTTGCTCAAATTTTATTTGGCAAATAATGATAAAGTGGTAAATTGGTCGGTTATACCGCCTTTGTCGATATTAAATGAACAGATATGGGTTAAATGCCAGAGAGACTGCACTCCAACCACGAGAAAAAAAGGGAATTTACAAATCTAGGGGTCTCCACAAACCCTTCAACAAGGGTGGAATACAGTTCCTTGTGAAAAGCTCTAAATCGACCCAAATAAAAAATAGTGTATGCGTAAAATAATACTGGTTTTATAAATTTTAAGATGAACACGTAACAGAACAATAAACACAAAGACAAACCTATGATCACAATTCCTGATTTTAGACAGACACATGAGACATGTGGTGGGGTTAAATTAGTTTAGTGGGTACCAAACCCTCCACCAAAAAAAACAGTAACTTACGAACTATTATTTCAAATAGAAAGTCACCCAATCCGACAAAAATACAAGCAAAAAGAAGATTAATCTCTAATGAATGCTCGCAGTTACTGAAAGCAAGCTCAGAATGAGATTCCTGATTACAATAAATCAGGCCTCTCAAGAAGAGATGTCATCAAACACTGCATGACGATTTAATACTGTGTTGTTAATAAACGTATAAACGTGAAGAAAGACAAGATGGGTGCAGTGGTAAATGTATTAATATTTATGTACTAATGCGATCAGTTAATTGATATTTGTACCAACAAAACAAGTTTTAATGTATTGGCTACAAGGTCGGAATTGTACCCCATAGAGTGTGTTTAACGGAACGTTGAGATATTTTACATCGGCAATTTCGTATTTCAATATCTGTAAGCTTTATAATTATGTAATGTTTCTATAGAACGTAGGATGTTATAATCCTTGTCGTATCAAAACTCTTCATTTGCAGCCGTATTTTTGTATAAAATCTTTGTAAAGGTTATAAAATTTGATAAATCTTTAGAAGCACGTGATATTGATATTGTATGCATTATTCCATATTTGTTTTGGACTGCGTGTTTACGAAGAGGCACGTTGAAAATCTGATAGCATTCATATGTTGCAGTCTCGTACAGTTCAGGGTTTATTCTAAACTTAATTAAAAAAATAGCGGGCTTTAAGCAAAATTCAAACATTAAATCTTAATGTCAACTGAATATGCTTCACCATAATAGTGTCACGGGGTTGGTATATGATTGTCTAAATTAATAAAATGAAGTTTTAAACCTCAACAAACGATCCCAGTTCTCATCATATGTCGAGCTACGTTTTCGTTCGTTCGTAAGTTGCCAACCGTTCATTTTAAAAATAAAAGGATGCAAATAAAAATGTTTACAAAGAAGAATAAGTATGGTGTATTTGATATGCTATGAGCACACTTCAAGACGTAAACTCTAATTGAAAGCATAAGAAGAAAAACAAAAGAAGTCCGAGATCAAGTCGTTGTAAAATGAAGAAAATTAATTGCATCCAAACACCCGTTATGTCTACTATTTAAGGAGCTCAGATTTTTATGTTACTGAAAATTTTTGTACAATAATATTTAGTAAAAATCATGCCAGAAAAATATGAAACCTAGTTTGGTGAAACGGGGAAAATTAGCATTGCAATTTACATGCAAAATTCGTTTAAGACGAAACACAACAAATAACACAACAAAGAAGACAAAAAATGAACAAATATGTGATCAACACGGAGCCCGCGTAACAAAACCGGACGAACCGGGTTATCGACAAGGATTCCTTCAAATTAAACTTCAACTTAAAAACCCTCAGTGTAAGCCATTTTCAAACCTAATGATTGTAAATCTCGGAAGGATAAGGGAGAAACAGTATTGTGATCCTAAAAGTTTATAAATATGAATATTACAATAAATACCGTTATTGTTGGATTATAATCTGCTGACAAGTTGCTGTATTATACCTCATCCGCACAGAAGAAAGCCTATTCAATTGAAAAACGTAAAAACTAAAGCTTTGTTTAACTATCGAAGTGAAATAAGCGATCGTTACAAAAAACCTGTTAACGGCGATGCGCTTCAAGCTTTGGTTCAAATTCTAAGTGCGTTTGAAAATCATAAACTGGACTTTCCATCACATGTTTGATTTCAGATTTGGACAAAGATGAGAAATGGTTGCTGTAAAGATTTAAAGGATTATTTTTGTAAGGTTTTGCTCGATTTGACCAAGAGATTTCAGGCACGACGAATAAATACGGAGAAGTTTACAGCCAAACAAAGGAAAAAAGTTATGACAAAAACTCGCCTTGTATTATGTAAGACGTAATTTATTTAAAAATATCAAACCATGTTATTTTTAAACATCTTTATATCTCAAATTAGACTACAAAGCCATTCTGTTATCATATCTGTAAGTTACGAAAAATTTTCAAACATTTATATCCTATTATGTTATATTTTAAAGAAATGTAAATTTCTCTCGACGTTTTAAAAAAGTAATGTTGTTACACTGATGTTCAAAACTTTCACCTATTTAATTATGTGCTTACATAGTTCCATTTAAAACACAAACATATGTCATCTTGGCCATGCTATGATCGACCCTTTTTGAAACATACTTAAACTAATTGAAAATACATGTCGCAGTGGCTTTGTGCTGTCTGACCATTTGCCCATCATTGCGTATTTCCAACCGATAGTAACGCATACGAGTAGTTTTTTGTTCATTGGGGAGGGGGTGTTACTGTTCAAAATTGATGTCTAGTTTTCACAGTTTACCATTCACTGGTGTCAGCCATATATTCTCATCACCACAAAACAATAACACTATAAGATATAATAAATATTTTGCTCTGGATCTTTAAAACTACTAAGGAAAGTTTGGACAATGGTACAGTATCATAGAATAGATTGCAGCAATGTGTATTATTATATAGTAATAAATATTTCTATGGTTATTACAGTAAAAAATTCCGAGAAAACGATCGTGCAATAAATCCCTTTATTTGCACGCATTTCCGGAAAAAACTGAGGTATTCCGAATTTGTCTTTAATATTATTGCATCCTTTGTTGTGGTCTGGTAAAACAACATGGCGGACTCCGTTGTCCCAAACAATTCGTCTGAAAGTAATGAGCCTGCAGTTGATAAACAACGGATTATAAGCTTTATAGACGATCAGAAAAGAAAATCTACATTCAACTGCACCAAGCGGGACCTAAAATTACTTTACAAATGGCTCGTCGGCAAAGAAGAGATGAGGAGCATCGAGAATATTCCTCCCACTGAACTTGATCCTTATTTATCAGAATTCTATATTAATTTGAAAAAGGAAAATGGTCAGGAATACGAACCAGGTACTTTCGATGGTATTCGTGCTAGCATAGAGAGGCATTTGAAGGATAAAGAGTACTCTCATTCGTTACGTGACAAGGAATTTAGTTTGTCTACAAGGGCACTTTCTGCAAAGAAGGTCCAGTTAAAAAAGCTAGGGAAAGGACATAAGCCTAATGCATCAAAGGCAGTGAGTCAGGATGAAGAAGATTTATTGTGGGAACAGGGACAATTAGGGGATGCTACACCTAGAATACTGATATTTTCTCTCTGGTATTATTTTACAAAATGTTTCGGACTACGTGGTAGAAATGAACATCGGCAGTTACAATTAGGAGATATTCTTATGAAGAAGGACCCTGTGGATAATAGACAATATTTAGAATTTTCTGAGAGACTAACAAAAACTCGTGATGGTACAAAGGGAAAAGAGAATCGTAAAGTTAAACCAAGATTGTATGAAAATAAATCTGATCGTTGTCCTATACGCCTCTTTAAAGCGTATCTTGTTAGACGTCCGCCAAATACAATGGAACCCGAGTCACCATTTTATTTGACATGTATTCCAATGGAAAGAGTCGATTCTATGATATGGTATTACCCACGGCCAATGGGGGAAAACACTTTAGCAAACTTAATGCCAATGGCTGCAAATGAAGCTGGACTTGACCGTAAAACAAATCATAGTGTGAGAAAGACTACAATAAAAACACTCCGTAAGGCAGGTTTAACCTAGAGACAAAATTAAACATATAACTGGTCACAAAAGTACAAGTTCCATTGAGGCTTACGATGATGATCTCTCTGATGATGAGCAAAGGGAATATTCAGATGTCTTAACTGGTGTTAAGTCGTCAATTCAAACACAGGTGGAAACATATAAGAGTGACAATAAATCTACTGATATAACATATATGGAAGTTGACCGTTCTTCTGTTTCAAATGAAATTATCCCACCAATGGCTATGTCGACACAGTCTGTCTGTTCTTATACTGCTGCGCCAAGTAATATTCAAGAACAGTCTTCTAAAGGTGCGTCCGAGGCATTATCAAACATGTTTGGTAAAGGCACTGTTCTGAATAACTGTACTTTTAATATAAACTTTAATATGGAACAGTCGAATAGAGATAGTCAAAGGCCAAATAACTTTTACGAACCACCAAGGAAAACATTCAAGCGAATACTTCCGTTGGAATCTTCAGACGAATCCCAAGAACTGTAGCGTAAACAAATACTGTGGAATTCTAGCAAACTGTATTTCAGCAGTTTATTGTTATGTTGAAATTGTTCATAGAGTTATACTTAATTAAATTGTTGAAAATTGTGATTTATTTTCAAAACCATACAGTCTTCAAAAAAAATGTCAATTCAATAATAGAATAGTCAATATTATCAAAATGGTCAATTAAAAAAAAAAAATGTTCCCATATATTCTGATGGTATTTTTTTCTCACCGTCAGTCGTAAGAAAACTTTATTATTATCATCACTAAATCTCTGTGTTTCTGCCAAATTAAAAAAAACTGTTATTCAATTTTTTGTGGTCAGTTGGTGTCTAATTGTCCGTCTTTACTCTGTCCAACATTAATTGCTATCACTTATTGGTCGGTCTCTTTCAAATTATAAACCAAAAAACTCAATCATTATACTCAACTTATTTTCACTTGGTGTCTGTAATCTGTCAACCTTAAAGAAATCTATCGGTGCTTAAAATAGCCTTTCAGTCTTTTTGTAATATTCAAGGCACATGATCATATTGTTTCTAAAGAATTTTTTGGGGGCTGTTGTGTAGAATCTACCATTTGTCCTAAGTCAATTTTTTCCACTCTACCATTTTTGGGGTCATATAATGGATTATAAATTATCCAAATAAATCTTGGCAAGTCAGTTTCTTCGAAAGTTGTTTTTAAGCATTTCCTTTCTATTGCATCCTTTCTCAGTTTATTGGATTGAAATTTGCTGTTTTGTTTGTCCTTGTCTGTTATCAATATCTATGTCATTATACAAAAAATATTTTCAGCACACAGAAAAAACAACGCATCCACATTAAAAAATTACTACATTTTTAACACAAAAAATAAGTGTATTACATGATATACTGCAATGGCAATATACATGTATACCTTTACAGTATCTTTTTTTATAAACCCTTTATTAAAATAGTAATAAATATTGGACACACAAAATATCTGGTTTTATTATGGTCCAAATAAAATTTAGAAAAATGACACAAAAAATATTATTGCACTAGTGCAAATAAGATTTATTTGCACTTGTGCAATAATAGATCATTTTGATAATCCAATATCCACCAATATTAATACAATAACCCTATACTATTACAAAAGTGCCTACTGTTTTCGATACAGTTTTCAGTCATCATAATATGTTTAGTTGAAAAATTTATATCTGTCTTTTTTTTCTTTACGCACGCACACCTTTTCATTGACACGGGTGGATGCTGTCACGTGACTTAACTCTGATCTGCTTACTTATAAATTTTCTTTCTTTCTTTTTTCCATCACAGCTTCTCATTTTTGCTCGAATTGAGCTTTTGGCCCCCGACAAGGTAAGTTATCATCATTATCATAAAATATAAAGTTTGTATATTGGCCTGATGCTACAAATATTTTGTGTCTGAGTGTAAATAAAGAATTTGAATCTGAATCTAAAATCTAGTCCCTTGTAACAGCCTCATAAATCTAGGTACGACCAAAAATTTTCATTACTAATAAATACTTATTTTGCGCAGTCGTTCCGAAACAAATTACATATAAATATTACTGAAATTTAATCCTGATTTCATCATTTATTTGTTTGATGTGCATTACTTTTGAAAAAAAGCTTAACAAGGTGACATTTTTATTGTAAACAAACACTCTTAGTATGTAAAGGTTGCATTGAATATCAGATAAATAACAAATTTCGTCAATATCTTTGTTAAAATAGAGAAATTTACATATTTTCAACGACCCCGATTGTAAAACTTCGCAGTGGCTCAAATTTTGATGGTTTATTAACTATATCGTCTGACGAAATCACGATTTACAACGGCTAATAGTGTGAAAATTTGTTTTCTTCTATTTTGCAATTATAACCCTGAAAACCTAAATGATCGTCTGCGTTGATGTGAGGTCAGTAATACAATTATTAAAAATAAGAAAAAAGAAATAAAGGCTTAAAGACTGAAACAAATTCCTCATTTACACTTTCTAATGTTTATATTTTATCCGAATACAATGCGCTTTTTGAAATATAAAAAAAGTGATTACATACCAAAATGAACAAAGTTGATATAAAAAATAAGAGATGTGACAAGATTGTCCACGAGACAGTCATCAAATGACCACCATGCGACGTCTGATTTCGTAAGAAGCGGCTCCTGATTGCTGTATTTGATGGTAAGCTAAAGGGCAATGAATTGGGTTTTTCGTTGCAAATTAATTTTAATATCATTAAAATATAAAAGAAAAGAACGAGTTAATCAATATAAATATGGGAGATGTGGAATGATTGTCCATGAAACAGCCACCCACCAAATGACAGTCGAAATTAAACTTCTACGGGTCCTAGGCCTATTACGGCCTTCAATAATGAACCGGAGTACATACCATAACGGAAGCTCCAAAAAGTCCCCCAAAATACAAAATGTGAAACTTATTCATAAAACACGACAATCGACCTAATCTATTGAAAAAATGGTGAACGAATCACAAAAACAATAAATGACTATTCAAACAAAGACAACCACTGGACTACAGGCTCCTGGCTTGGGACAAGCACATTTAGTATGTGAGTCATGTAACTCCTTTAAACAGTTACGACGTAAAATAACTATAAAGTTTTAGACTTAACTGAGCACCAAGAAGACTACCCTCCACACAAACATAACCCGTATAGCAGGTGACTTAAGTCCATTTCAATTTGTTTCCCTAGGAAACAATCAATGACCTGTTTCCCCTTAACACATACAAATGGATCTTCATATTCAAATGTTCAAATCGTTGCAAAGTCCTGTGAAAAACAAGTTTGTATAAAGTTTCTCGAGGAAACATTTGTTAATACAAAATCATTGGAATATAAGTTTCTAAATTAAACAATGTTTCCTCAGGAAATATAATAAATGGTTATAAATTATTGTTTGTTTTAAACGATATGAATATGAATATTTCTTTCAGAAGGAAACACGTTTCTAGGGGAAACAGGAATATGATTGTAAATGATAGGAAACTTTAGTCACCTGCTCCCATAAACGGACGCAATAACGCACACTCATCAGGTGGAGTAAACGTTTTATTGCGTCAATAATTAAAAAGGCAAAGTCTTCATAAAATTGGAAAAAAGGAGGCAGACGAAATTAAACTCGGTAAGCACTTCCCATCTTCACAATTTTTTTTCACAGTCAAATTCATTCGATAAACCGCACGTGGCGTGGTGTATTTCAGTTCCTTCAAACAATGGAAAAATAAAGCTGGCGAATTTATTTGTAAACAATTGCACTAGAAAAGTTGGTTGTACATTCCAAATTATCATACGTCCGCACCTAGGACTTCGTTTTATTTTATTGGCCATGGTCTTGTCTGTCTTCCGACTTAACGATTTCTGTCTGCCCCTTTGGTATCTTCGAATTTAATTACATGTAAAACAGTGCACTCGAACAAGCTGTCCAATCGAATGCAACCACCTCAGAATTTGCTTAATTTTTAAATTGTAAACTGCAGAAATATTAAAATTTTAAATGAGACAAATTTGCTTCGCATTGAATTATTGTTTTTATGTTATATTTCGACATTCATTGTGATATACTGATATTTTGAAGATGAGCTCATTAGAATGGCCAAGTAACGACTTAAGTAATCACGGATTTTATGCTTGGTTGACTTGATTAGGTATCTTTATCCAACCTTAAAATGGACCTGCCAAGCTTAATGTTTAGAAATAATGCCCGTAGAGTTATTATGAGAAAAATTATTAATTTAATTTTCTCGAAAGCAAACTAATCTTTTACAAAAGCCAAAGTTAAAAGACGTTGTTGTGACCAAAAATGAACAAATTTTATTGAAAAATAAAGTTGCTAGACGGCAAAATCCATTACTTAAAGGGGTTGAAATGGACATTAATTAGTCAAGCGTGTTAAAATCGTGAAGGGATTAGAGAAACTGAGGTGAACAAATGCGAATATACAATAACTCTTTATCAATAAACAGTCTTTAAAAAAGAAAATATGATAACTATCTTTTTGGCATTATCAGTTTCAGTTTTTGAATTTAAATCTTTTCTCGCCTTGAAAAATAAGAAAGTTGCTAGAAAATAGTGGTTTTGCTAAAAAGAAACGTCTTTATAAATAAGATGTTCTAATTACAGCCTCAATTTGAGACGCTTTATGCATGTTATGGAAACTACGTTTCTTATGTTAATAAGTTTGAATGACTTATGTACTGAATCGTTATTCACTTTCACAACATAAAAACATGTCAATTATTAAGATGTTGATTGATAGACCCAAGGACACCTCAAATGTCCAAATAGTCAATACTTAATACCGACCAAAATACCATTATTTAATATTTGTAAAGGAGTTCGTGAAGACCAAGCTATTGTTCTTTAGTTTTCGTTTCCTCCTTTTGTTTGTTTCGTATTTGTCTTGTCTCTTTGGACTATGCACTTTTATCTCTCGCATGGGTATTCCACACATGACTCGCAACTTAAATTAAGATTTCTTGGAGACTAGTGAGTGGACAAAATAGAAATAAACATCTCATTGTTCCTAGTGGTTAGTAAAATGCTTATTTCATCATATTATTCAAAATTTAAGAATAAGAGAATATTGAAGTGCTACTTTATCCACTGACCATATATTTTATCCAATTTTTTGACAAATCTTCCAATACGGAAGGAGCACTTCAAATGGCAGGACTGTCTAATTTTCTACCGTGTATATGAATGCTTATTAGATGCAGACTCCGTTAATTTAAGAGCTGATAAAAATGAACTTTATTTTTAACTTGAACTATCATAAGAGTAAAAAGGGAGTCAAAGATTTGACAAACACTCCTTAAACCTTCATTTTTCCTAAAATTTACACTTGAAATTGAGGAAACAGGGAGATTCACGATAAACGGTATATTTTAGTTTCCAAAAGCTAACTCCCCATTCATCAGTACAGAAGCAGTGTTAACAGTAAAGAATTAATAAATCAAACGCTTTTAAGTAGCTAGTTTTCGTTTACTCCCTGTTAACAGAAAGGGCCCAGCTGTTCACGAAATTTATTAAACCAGAAGATTAGAGTCATCACTACGGAAATTTTGGAGCAGGATGTGCTTTCCCTACCGGAGCACCTGAATTCACCCTGGTTTTTGTAGGGTTCGTGTTACTTCAGCTTTGGTTTTCAATGTAGCGTTGTGTGTTCTATGTTTGTCTTTCGTTACATTTTGTTGGCCATGTCTTGTCTGTCTTCTGACTTAACAAGTCTGCACCTGGGTTTCTTTGAATTCATTTTATATATCTTTGGTAGGTAAACAAATCGGGTCGTTTCTTGCTTGAAAAATCGCATGTTTACATTTTTTTCTAACCCCAAAATAAATAATTCGTCGGAAGTCAATCTCTTATGTAAAAGGAATTCGAAGATACCAAAGGGGCAGACAGAAATCGTTAAGTCGGAAGACAGACAAGACCGTGGCCAACAAAATGAAACGAAAGACAAACATAGAACACACAACCCTACATTAACCAGGGTGAGTTCAGGTGCTCCTGCTCCACTAGTGGCACCCGTCATGTTACTCAGTAGTAAAAGTCACATTGACCATGTATGGTATGTTGATGGTTTCCTGTTTTAGGCTCAATTAATGTGAAAGGCTCTCTATGTTATATATATTTTGTATTCGAGCTACTGATTCGAGTTTTTCTCTTTTAATACATATTTCTAGACTAAAATACAAATAAATATTCATTATCGAACAATACCTTTTTCATTCACAAAAAGTCAACTGAAAGAAGATTATATAATCGGAGATGTGGCATGATTGTCCATGAGACAGCCATCCATCAAATAAACTGCAACAGGTCCCATTACGGTCTTCAGTAATGAACCGGAGTCCGTACCATATCGGATGCTGTAATGGGCCGCCAAATTACAAAATGTGAAACTGTTTATAAAACGTCTTAATCGACATAATCTATTGCAAAAATGGTGAACGAATAACAATAAATGACTATTTAAACAACGACAACACCAGACTACAAGTTCCTGGCTTGGGACAGGCACATTAACTATGTGGCAGGGTTAAACCAGTTTGTCAGCGCTCAACCCTCCCCTAACCTGGGAGAAAGGTTTGATAAAACAGCAATAAAAACAAACGATAAAAATCTAGATCCAAACTAGAATTTGTTATCATGATTTTGCACAGATTTTGAGGACGGGGATTTCATGACAGATGTCTCAATTGGATTAAGTGAAAGTAAAAAAAAATCACTTAGGTTTGTGCAAATCCCAATTAAAAAAATATAAAGAATCAAACCACGTCCTGTTTTTATATTAAAATATCGATAAAACAACCAAATGTTTAATGCATATTTGATTGTTGCTTATCCAGCCTTATGTATGTACGGGGAATTGTTTTGGATAAGTTAACAAATGTTGAATAGATATGGTGAATTTCGGTATGCTATTTGTCCATCACAAGGAGTTCAAATGTTACAAAAACAAGGTGCGTTGAATTGTTTCCATATACTACTCAAATTCCTTATTCATATTTCGAAAAGGTTCATCTTTTGTAAAGTGCTTTTTATCAGGTACACTTATACATCTTGCACATAATATTTCTTATTGCTTATTTATAACTACCATCTCTGCTACTTTTGTTTTTCTATTTTTTTTTGTAGGTTGAACGCAGTGACTTTTTAAGCTTATAATATATTTATCAAGTCTCCCGTTGTATTTGTAATGGAAAATTAAGAAGATTAATTTATAATGGTTTTTAATATTTGTTTAGTCGAAAGTCATAATATTGAGTTAAATTAGCTTTCTATGCTAATTAACTGAACAAACGTTCTTAATCTCGACTCTTCCAATATGTCTTTCAAAAGTAATCCTCTTCTTAACCTGTTTGCAGTGGTGGTTGATGGTGTTTTACGTCCTACACAGCAAATTAATCCTCTCAGTCGGACGGTTCCTACAGGAACTTGAGTATTGATGTAACTTTGGGTTGCCAAGTTGGTTGGTATAATTTGAGCTGGTGACGAGGAAGTATTGTTGTAACTTTGTCGACTTGCTGGATTGTCGTTGTTTCAATATGGCGTCGATTTGTTGACTTTATGTGTCTTGCTGGATTTGTTTGACTACAACGGCGCTTTTCAGGGCCACGGTGCCGAGCAGAGCAGACCGGTTCCGCTGTGAAGTGATTTTCATGGCCGAGTCCTACCTCAACACACTGTAGCAGGGCTGGTTGCCAGTGGGTCACTGCGTCGAGGGCGATGTTACTTCATCACTCCACCTTGTACTACGGTCGAAGTTCCTGCTCGGCAGCACGTGTTGCTGCTTCGATGACATCTAAGTGACTGTGATGAGAATGGCCCTGCAAAATCTAGGAATGGGGGGAGGGGGTTGAAAGTTATTTACGTCCTACACAGCAAACTAATGCTCTCAGTCGGACGGTAAAATCTAGGAATTTTACGCATTATTTTTTATGTACATAGCGGACATTTAATTGCAGTCGGGTTTTCTTATATATTATATGTTCAAACGAATGCATTTGTGTCTTAAAGTACAAAATGATTTGAACACTTACAATTATGAATTGACAAAAAAGCTACATTCACATGTACAAAAAATGATTATTTTAAATTAATTTGCAACAAATTCAAAATATTTGACATTCAAGAACAGTTACTCTGATTTACTGTTCTTACGTATAATAACGTTGATACAACAAGTTATGTGTACGTAAGTCAACTTAGCAAATCGTGTCTTGATAAGTTATTTTCGGCTATCTTGTTTTTGAATATGATATGATATTCAGATTTCAACAACAATATCCTTTATGTAAAGCAATTACACAAGAGATCTATATCATGTATATCTATCTTTTACCCATGATATATATATATACACTCCGACAAAAGTTAAGCGCCACCTTATTTATTTTGTAAATCTCTTTTTTTAAATTTATATTTATAACACGTGGTTTTGCGACCACATATTTGTCAACATAAACT
Organism: Geukensia demissa; assembly: GCA_034783895.1. Lineage (NCBI taxonomy): Eukaryota > Metazoa > Mollusca > Bivalvia > Mytilida > Mytilidae > Geukensia > Geukensia demissa. Next base: position 9,136,182 of record JARWCS010000007.1, on the reverse strand, counting down.
TCAATTTGACATGCGATACGTCATCAATCGATTATTTTGTGT
>JARWCS010000007.1:9121806-9134266 GCA_034783895.1 Geukensia demissa | reverse complement strand
ACAGCAACGACTTTTGCCGGACCTGCTTAAATTCTGCCCCTTAGGTCTGACAGGTCCGACGATTAGTTGCATCTCTGTGAGAGGACATGAATATGTGATAAAATTTTCAAAGAAAAAAGTCATAAATGAGGAATTGGTTGCATTCTTTCCAGCATTTGTCTTTATATTCTTTTTATTTTAACCAGTTCCATTTTCAATCTCATGCTATGATGTTTGTACATTACCTATTATCAAAAATATGTATGTAGGTAAATGCAAAATGTGAAAATGATTCACATCAAACATATCTTTTGATATCATGCATCAATGTTTGGACATATTTTACAAGATAATTTACTGACCACATGTTCCAAAGTACATCCACTCCTCAAGATTAATCCTCCTTCAAAATCTGGTCTTTCTACAATACAGAAACTATGAATGTAAAGATTGTGCCAACTAATTATACTCTATGTCAGGCTTTTGTAAAGTTGTGATTTTCGACCTTTATAAAATTATTTGTGTGTTTCTGCTTTTGTATTTATTTTTCATCAAAGGAAAGAATTATTCCACAGTAAACGGTTTACATTTTTTTGCTATGAAATAACATTTTACATACTATTATACTATTATCTGCCTTGAATTTTGTTACGGAGATTTAATGTTGAGGGTTTGCCATCTTCTTTTTGGGCTGGAGTGCTTAAGTTTGACCTAGGTAATTAAAAAAATTTTGCACAATTCTTTTGTTCAGACCTTCTCTCCTGATTCATATACGGGTAAGAAGAATTACTTTTTAATTTCCATTCAGGTGCACCTTAAACATTTTTGTATGTTATCAAAATATTTGTTTAATTACTTAATTATTACGCAGCTTTGACAATGTGTGCTCCTAGTCTTGCACTAGGGCATGCAAAGAGCCACTTGGCTAATTTTGCAATGAAAATTCCCTGTAGGGAATTAAAAACTCGGCACAGCTTAAAAACATCATGTTTGCTAAAAAGTATTATTGCAACTTGCTTGCACTTTTTTCAATCTAAAAAAAAACCACTATTTTATAAAAATATGACAAACAGTTTTTCTTTCATAACCTTTTACCCGTTCCAACAAACTCTGACAAAGAGTGAAAACTTATATAATGTTCTTTAAAGAAAAAGGTGGTTTTAATGAATACTGATATAATAACCTAAACCTTAAATTTGACTGTCCCCATTTTTTTTTGCCGATAGTGGAACTCATCAAACAACCAGTAAATAATTGAAGGGTATCCATTGAGTAATAGAGGCGTTTTTTAATGTGATAACAAATTATGATGAACTCAGATGGAATACAATTTACTTATGATTGAGCCTTCCATAGACGTCCCCTGCTGGCCTTGATTAGTGAGCCACAAAACAACTAAGAATACTTGTCAACAGTGTCAAACCAAACAAAAAAATAGTTGCACTACATTTCCCTTAGAACAATCTGTGCAAGTTTGGTTAAATTCCATCAAGGCTTTAGGTAGGAATAGAAGATAAAAGTTTAGTGCCCCTATTATAGCACTGAAAACTTTTTAAGTATGTAAATCCACAATAATCAAAAAATGAAATCGAAGGTGCTCAAATTCAATTCCTGTAAACAATTTGTGCAAGTTTGGTTACATTTTTTCAAAGGAAAAGGGGCTCTAAGATAGATTTTTTTTCAAATTTTATTTAAGCAGAATACACGCAAATTAAAGCAATATTCTTTTTTCCCCCATTTTTTTTTTTTTTTTATAAAATTCTTCAATTTCATTCAAAAGAGTTAGGTCTGGCAAAAGTTTACATCTTGTAGGACCCATGTCCTGCAAGTTGTCAAAATATTTGCCATCTCTGGGAGTAGGGGATAACAGATGTGTGTCCCTACAATAGCACTTATTTCCATGTTTTAGTATGGGAAACCCTGAAAATACATTTGATAAAAAAATAAAATAGGTGCACAACTTACTTCTTGTACAAAAATCTGTGCAAGTTTGGTTAAATTCCATAATGGCATTAGGGATGTGTACCCTAATATAGCATTGAAAACCTTTTTTTAGTGCAGGTAACCAGAAAAATCAGTTTGATCAAAAAATAAAATTACAGAGCATTAAAAACCTGACTTTACTATGGGATAATAGGAAACCCTAAAAACTGATTTGATCAAAAAATAAAATAGGTGCGTCTTCACCTCATGAAGAACAATCTGTGCAAGTCTAGTTGAATTCCATCAAGGCACTAAGGAGAGTAGCAAAAAAAAAGTGTGATGACAACAAGGACTATGACACCAGACAATGGAAGTGATCCCTATATGTCTCCCTGCTTAAAGCAGGAGAAACAAAAATCCCTACACTTTTCACAACTTCTTTGCATTTAAAAGGTAGCATATTTATCAACATCTACAGATGAATATCTGGTATACTTTGTAGAAATATAGCACCAAAACATTATCTTTGATTTTAAGTTGTATGATTAATGAACTTCTCTTCTAACAGATATATTGTTTTTGTCATATTAAACATACTCACCTCCCCTTTTCTTGGTATACACTCTTACTAAGGCCAGGTATTCCCATGTCTTTGCCAATAAATAATCAAGATTTAGGTTCATATTGCAACTGAAAAGGAAATGTTAACAGTTGTTTAAAATCAACATCTAATGTAACAGCGTTAGTAACATTGATTTTGACCGAATGACATGAAAATTTTCATCGAATCAAATCCACAGAGAAACTGTGCAAGTGCAAACATTTATTCCAAATTGCAAAATGTTCAGATTGAAGGTAGTTTTAGAATTAGAATGGGGTTAACAGTATAGTATTTAAAGATTTGCTGGCATCAATTTTGATTTGATGGTCACAAACATTGGTTTGTTGGCAACACTAATGTGTCCCCAGAAAATTCAAGTTGAAACCATCAAATCAACAATTGCTGTTGGTTAAGTTTATATACTATACTGTTAACTGTTAAGTGGTGTAAAAATAAAGCAAATCAAGTCAAATTATTTTTGACAATTGTTTATTGCTGATGTTAATATTACCTCAAACTATTCAATGATTTTTTTTAATGTTCATTACAAAAAATGCTGTATTTAGCCAAAGTATCTAGTACAATAAGTCAATTCTTATTAAAAGGACAAAAATGTGCTTTAAGCAAAGTATAACTGTAAAACTTTTGTGTAATCAATAACCCACTCCAATCAAACACAATAATGTGAGAATATACATTCAGAATCTTAAAACACATATGAATAACCTATCCAATGGTCAAATCTAAACAAAAGACTGTTAATCAAAAAATTCATCCCAAATTTGTGATAGGTGAGAGTGTAATAAATTTGCATTTTGAATTTCACTCAGCACATGTTTTTACAGCTTGTAAAGAATCACATTAATAAATCATGCATTACCAACAATAATCTACAAATGGAAATATCTTGCAGTTAGTTCTGAATTTACAGTATCCAGTTCCAATGTAATTATTTCAATAATAACAATAAATGTGACAAATTACCTGACAACTACAGAATGAGGCAATCTGGCTAATCTGTCGACTTCTTCTATAGAAATCTGATCTATTTTGTTATATACCTGAAAAAAATCAGAATCATGGTAGAAGTATGATAAATATTTACCTAAAGATGCTTTCAGTGAACAAAGTGTTAAAAGATATTTCGCAGGTGAGTAATAAATGAGGAAACTAAATTAAAGGCATGTAACAGTGATCTTTAACCCATTAAATGACCAAATATTTTTTTTCTTTACACTTCAAACTGATGCTAGTGTGAAAAATTGAATGGCTTCAGGGATACAGGTGGCTAAGCAAACAGTAACAGTTCAAGGAAGAAATTTCCATTATAAAATTTTAAGGAAAATAATTCAACATAATTGGATGTAAAATTTTGGGAATAAAAATTTTGTATAATTTTGTCACTGTGACCTTGACCTTTGACAGATTTTACTCAAAAACAATCAGAGTTCTCATTGACCTAATATGTAGCACTATCCTTAAGTTTTGCTTAAATTTGATGTAACTTGTTCTCGTCCTGAATATGCATGAAATATTTGCCACTGGACACTAAGCAACCAACAATCAATCAATGTAATCTTTTGAAGTTATTGTCCAGAAACCTTAATCTTACAAAATTTTCTAAGGTCTTTTGCAACTGTGACCCTGACCTTGAACAAATTTTCCTAAAAGTCAAAAGGTTCTCAGTTCAGATTGTGGCTGCCATCTTGGTTAGCATGTGGTATGTCAGACAAAATTTTGAATAAGGACATTAAAACATAGGCTTGATTTAAAATTATGTAATTTTTAACAAGAAATAGGAATTAAATAATATGTTCAACCAGTTTGGCTATCACATCCATTCTTGTTGGCAGGCAGGGATGCTAGAAATGATTATAGTAGCAGACAAGACCACAAAGATAATGTCTACAAATTACTCACATAAAGACATGGCATGTACACACGACTACCTAAGATAACATCTACAAACTCGTCTGAGGTACAGTCATCTCGGAATAAAACTTCAGCATTAAATATTTCTGTACATCAATTAAGGAAATATCGCATGAATCAACAGCTGCATTTCAATCTTCATTATTTTATTCACATTGGCCGCATCTTTTAAAAAATATATTAAAACTTTGTCTATTACAAGGAAAAAAAATATATAAAATTCTGGGACTGATAATTGATATCTTTTATAAATTGAAGCAATTCAATGAGCATGAATAAGTAAAAAATTTCCTAATTCATTGAAAATTTCATGGTATATTCATAAATTTACCTTTTTAAACCAATTTCTTTGCAATTTGCACTATTATTTTTGGTTACAATATTTTTTGTTTTCAATGCATATATCAGATTTATGTATTTGTTAGGTAAAATGACTTCTTATAAAACTATTCGTAAGATTTGATTATCATGTCAATGTTGCTTTTCCTACACTATACTGAATACCAGTATGTACTTCAATCAAACACCATATCTAACTTAAGCAGCATTTAAATAATTCCATCTCAATAAGAACAGGTAATTATTAGATGTAATAAAGGATACTCCATTCATGTAGAATCATCTGTACCATCTTTTCATTACATTTTGTCAGTGTTAATGTAGAATTAAATGATATTCCTCCTCCTTTCTTAGGCTGAAAATAAACAAACAGATGTTACATGAATATCAATCTAATTCTTTATTTAAGCTAAATCATTTGCTCTTAAAACTGTGTAACTTAAATTCTTTTGTTTTCTATGGTGTCAATTTTCATGGTTTTAAGAAAACTCTTGGAGGACAATTTCTTGTTAAGTTTTTATGAAAAAATTTATTACCTTTGAAAGACAGAATATCTCTATACAATGCCTATGTAAAATCAAGAAAGACCTGTTTCCTGCTAAATTTTCATCATGTAACATCTCAATAATGGGCACATTGACCTACCAGTACTATTATTTCTTTGCTATTCTTACAAACTATGACAGCTAAAAATGATTGATACAGGACCACAGAAGATCTATTGTTGACAGAAAAAATGCTAATACTTCAGAATGCTCACTTGTCAGGGTGTGAGACTGTTGTCAAAGTTCTTTGCTTTTTATCTAAAACATTAGTTCTAAGGAGATACTAATTATTATTTGGTGAAATCCTTATTAAAATTATTATAATCCAAATCAGGGATAACAGAAATATTCTTGGTGGAAGACGATGCAAAGAGTTTTCTACCAATTCAGTTAAACATTGGTTAAAATTTTGGTAAATAACCATCTTTGATTTAGACCATTCCACTGAATATCAGATGGAATTAGCTATACTAGTAGTTACCAGCAAAAAAGATTTTTGAGTGAATTTCCTACTTGATCCAATATTAAATAAGACTAGCTCTAGCATTCATCTTAATCATCCGTCTGAGAGCATTTATTTGCTGTGTAGGACATTAATACCTTCCAACCCCCATTCATCTTAGTTGGCGATGAGGATGCCAATCACAATTCTGAAAGACGTTTGTCCAAGAAACATTTCCAAGCAAGAGGACTTCAGTAAATTTACCATAGAGTCCTATGTCAAACTCATTTTTGAATATTGCAGCTGGCAACTGGGGTAAAAGATATATTCTTGGTTGAAAACCGTGTGAGGAGAATTCTACCAATTTAGTTGCATTTGACCCAGTATTTTCAGAGAACAAGAGTAAACTTCCCATAAGGTTCTATGATCAAACTAAATTTTGTTATGGCGGCCATCTTGGAAAAAAAGTTTCTGTAAAGCTCTGTCCAAGGACCATTCAAACAAATTTGGTCCAATTTGGTAAGCAATTTGAGGGAAGAAAATTGCAAATAAATTTTTTCAAGGCCCTCCAGTGTTGTTTACATGTTTTCAAATTTATTAAACAATCTTTCAAACTCCTAATTTTCAATTTGCAAATTGGAGGTGTAAGCATAGACAATTGACAAATTAAAAAATACCTTAAAATAAATATTTGGTTTTTGCTTGTTTAATCGTATCCCCACACTTTCCAATTCTTGTGTTAACAATTCTCTGAAAAAAAATAAAATATTGTATGTATATGTATCTATCATGTAATGATTTAAAATAAACAAAAAGTAGTCTCCTATCAGATGACTTTTGTATATAACAATCTCCTCCTAAATATCAACAACTAAAGCGTAGCATAAAATTGTGTCCCCCATAAAACATTGTCCACCTATACTATTGTTCCCTCAGATAAAGTCAGAGGAGGGAATAAAACACATTGATAACCATCATATATTGTCCTCTTGGAAGGACACTTTTACATGGGACACTTTTTTGACTTGCATATCTACAGGTGAACATTTCACAAAATTATTGTACAACTTTTTTGTATTTTCTTCTTTTATTAATAATTAGAAAAGCTATCAGCAAAGTTACAACCAATCATATATTTCCTCTCACCACTGAAACAGACTCTTTGTGAAGACTTTTAACTACTAATGAAATCCTTCCAATTAATGTCTGATTCCTTGCCATTGTGTATGGGACTTTTGATGAATTATTTTGTTAATATTGAATTTAATTTTTTTTTATATCTTGTTTCATTTCATGTTCATCATACAGAGATTACTAAACTGGTTCTTAAACATACTTCTTAACAGATTGTTCAAAAGTATGTTGTCCCCAGAGACACACTATATCCACGTGTATTGAAGGGTTAGTCCAATTCAGTGTATTCTAATGTAATATGTTTTACAATCAGTTGTACATACTTTTGAATTTCTCCCTTGGTTGCATCCAGCATCATAATCACTACATCAGCTGTTCTGGCTACTGCAATTACTTGACGACCTCTACCTTTACCTGTTGGTATAAACTTATAAACTTTAAAAATCTTAACATCAATTATAAAACAACATTCAATATAAAAATAGAAAACACGAACAAATAGCAATGAATAATTTTAAATCCTCTGCTCTGGTCCAAATGGATCTACAATTTCCTTTAAAAGGCTCTTTCTAGTCACCAGACACTTAGTTATGAAACTATACTGATAGGTGCCCTAAAACTTTTACATAGCATAACGATGAAATGACACATATTAACCAAGTACTGTGTGTTAATATTTCATGCAAGGGCTTGGCCAAGTTATTCAAAAAAAATTCTTTACCTTTCAATCATTAAAAAGTATTTTTCTGTGCCTTTTTCCAAATATATATGGACAAAATCAGAAAATAACCAAATGTCTCAAATGATGACTATAGCTAACCTTGAGCAGCTCCCTCTATAATTCCAGGTAAATCCAATAACTGTATGTTTGCACCATTATACTGTAAAACAAAACCCAGGCAGATATTAGAAGAACAACCTGTAATTTGTATTAGTAAATACTATAGATAAAATAGCTGTTTACTGCAAAATCAGCCTCTTTAGTATGAATTTGTAAGCCTTGGCAATATTAATGTCATGATTAATATAGCTTTTTGGCCAATGCTCGAAATTTGAAGTTTTAACCATTATCAATGTGAGGAGGGTGAAATCTAACCTTTGACCTTAAGGGGTTTGGGAGGAGACCTTGCAACCTACCCTATGATTTAAAGTGACCTGTGACATTCAAATTATTAAACATGTTCCAACCTTTAATGATCCGACTCATTTGCCCCAGAATGACCGGGGGTCATTCTTAAACGCGACATTTTGACCTGTAGGGGTACCTCCAAAAGCCCCATCAATGGCTAACAATGAGAGATTCTCTTTTTATTTAGGGATACCAATTACCATGATTTAAAAAAACATAATAACTTCATGAGTACTTGAATACTTGGTTTCACGTTTAGCTTAGTAAGATACATATAAAAATACTATTTCATTAACAACTTAAAAATAAAATTAATAAAAAAATTCAAGAAAATTGGTACTCCAAGAACAAGAATACTTTAACAGTGTTTTTAACAAATTTGATTTATTTGTACAATATGATGTTACTTTTTTCCATACTGCTTGAGAGAATTGAAAATGGCAAGAGAGTTGGAGAAAATAATGCCACGTCCACACCTAATGCGAAATAATTTGAATTATCAAATGGGCATCGAGCTAACCTTTCAATGTTTAACCTTTCAATGTTTTCAATGCACAATGAATTTGCCTTTATTTACATGTGAACGTGGTTGACGTTAACAATTCGCTTAATATATCCGTGTGAACACACAATTAGTTGTTTACCTCAATAACACCAGGTATACAGGTTAATGTTGTAAATTCATAACTGGCTGATTCACTGTGTGTCGCTGTCAATGTATTCAATAAAGTGGACTGAAATAAAGTTGAAATTATACTGTTATTTAAAGCAGAAAAATGGTACACAAAGAATTTACACCTAGAAATCCTAATGTCATTATGTTTGCTTTCAGTTTTTTTCTATCTACTCAAATCATTCAAGACATGTACCGCAACTCCAAATCAAATTTGCCTCATACCAAATTTCCCATTTTAATGTGGATTACCGGTACCTCCCTTGAAACCATGCTATTAATCAGTCTTCAGCACTGTTTAAATAACCATTGTGGTGCTTTTAGCTAGCCTGTCAGTAGCTGCAAGCACATTTTGCCTTTCAAACCAATATCTGTTACTAATATGTTAGTGGTCATCTGGCCTTTATTTATGCTGTGAATGTATTTGTTTTACTTCTAAACCAAATGTTTTTGACATGTAATGTAGACGACTGGATTTCTGTAAAACTGTTTATTCAGCTTTTGACTGGTGCAATGGAAAGTGCCCATATTTTGTGTCTGTTCCTAGTCAGGCTATGTAGCCTGTACGTTTTCCTAGATTTTGCATTGGTACCTAGTATGTTTTCTATTGTTAACGATTAGTTGTTTGCTTGTGCCTGTTTGCAAACTTTGGTGTAGTGTTCAACTTAACAATAATACAAGTAAATACAGAAAATGAAATAAATGCCAGAAAGACAGCAACCCATTTCTTAACTGTAATTTCTATTCTATATTATTAAATTCTCTTTGGTGCAAAGAGCTTTTCTGGATTCACAAACTTTGTCACGGTCATTTGGCAATACTGCTGCATATTAAACCGTGAAAATTAACAAGTAAATATATTTCAGTGTGGAATCGTGCACCTCTGTTTTTTGTAAATGTGCTTAATTAGCCTGATAATTTTTTCTATGAAATGCACTGCTTGCTTTTTATAGATCAAGACTGCCTTTGTGCTATTAATAGATTTTAAACTTACAATGCAAAAGATATCTTATTAATCTATCACCGACAGGTTTTTCAAGCTTTTGTTCTGTTTTCTGTTTAAAGGAATAAATATTAACCTTTTGTCATTCTTTTTTAAATAAATGTAACATCAAAAGAAAAACAAAACATTTCATCTTAGAAATAAAGAAAAACGCTCTTATCATACATACTTTACCAACAGATGGGAAACCAATGAGAGCAACACGTGCATCACCAGACTTCATAACATCAAAACCTTCTCCCTACAAAAATACAAATAAAATATCAATTATCAACATATTACTTTTGTGGTAAAAGACTTATTCCAAATGATTATGTACTACTTGGAACAGTTTTTTCATTTATTAATGGAACAGAATAGCATTGTTATCAGGTTATCTTAAGCTAAAAGCATTCAAAGCTATCACTAAACCCTTCCTGTAGATATTACCACCTCAGGATGATAACAGAGCAGATATGTAACAAGCCATGAAGAAAAGAAAATATGATACATAAACAAATTTGACAAACAGGCAAATTTTACACAAATTTTCCAATCTTTTTTACCACTTTCTATCCTATTTTTTTTTTATTTAATTTTTGTTTATCTATTTACATGTAGCTAAAATTTATCACAATTTGTATAGATAAAGGAATTGTTTAACTGACCTTTGCTCCTGCTTTTCCCGTTGGTTCTAGAAGTTGTTGCCTGTACTTGGCTAATTTTGCCTTCAATAATCCAAGATGGTATTCAGTAGCTGAAAAATAAATTCAACATTCACAATCAGATTTTTAAACTACAGATAAACTGTCTATGAATCAGAGTACTAAAACAAAAGTTACTGAAAAAAATTTGACTATGGACAACACTGACAACAGCCCAATAACATAATACTACAGCAAACTTTTTGTGATCATAAAAAATGAGATTGTAAAGAAAACTAGAGACTCAGGAGACTGAGCATGTATTGATCAACTGGTTAAAATTAGAAATACATGTACTATGAGATACACCTAGATGCTATGTGAGATACACTCACAGATAATTTCCAACTCCCACTATAAGAACTTGACTTGGTACCAAAGATTTTAACATGATTAACAGGATAAATTAACAAAGATTTTCTTCCAATATCTTTATATCACAGTGTCACTGTCAGTATACACACAAACCATTGATAAACTTGAAGACCTTACCCAAATCCTACAATTTGAACACAATATTTTTACTGTTACATGTAACAACATTAAAAATACCAAAACAGATATTTTCAAATTAAAAATGATGAAATTCTAGACTGTACAAGCTCACTGGTATGCTAACAAGAATTGCTTATGGCAGCAATGTAGTACGTAGTCTGATCAAGATGAAATAAGGAAATTTTTAAAGAAGAAAAATCCATAAATGCTTTCTGTCAAGTTTGGTTTCACATTTAAAAGCAGCCTATCAGAAAGAAGTATTGCCTGTGACAGACATGTTTGTACTCTGATGGGGATAAAACGAAAAAAATTTGTAAAGGACCTCCCATAGATACTTCCTGTAAACTTGGGTTTCATTTGGTCTTGTGGTTTCAGAGGAAAAGATTTTTTTTAATTACCCATTCAGAAAATGGCCCTGTGGGCAGCCATGTCTTTAGTCTGATCAAGTTGAAAATAAGAAACTTGTAAATAACCTATCATAGATATTGATGCTTTGCAAAGTTAGGTTCCATTTGGCCAAGCAGTATCAAAGAAAGATGAAAAAGTAAAAGTTTACAGACGACGGACGCCAAGTGATGACAGATGGATGCCAAATAATGACCAAAAGCTCACATTGCCTTTAACCAAGTGAGCTTATATCTATACACAGTGCACAAAACAAAAACTGAAATTTTAACAACAACAATTCTAACAATGATTTATGCATATCCTTGAATTTTTTTTGCTGCATATAAAGCATCTGCTGGAAATTCATCCTTGGCTGAATTTAAAAATCAGTAAGAAAATTTATGCATTATGCAAGCTCAGAGTGGACCTCTTAACAAACAAATGCAGGTTAAAAAAATTGTAAGTGCCCAAAAAAAGTCTCGTTAATTTTTTCTTGGCATCCAATGTGCTTCGCAATATTGTCTTTATGACATCGTGAACAGTCAGAGCGCTGAACCATTTCTGCCTTCTGTTGAAAAGGCAAACATGTTCCAACTGATGGATGATCTTCTATGTCATGTACATGGCATGCATACATAGGCTGTTTTTTCACTTGAATGAATTATTCTCCTCAAAAAATTTGTACAGTTCCATCGGAACCTGGTGTCTCGCCTGCTCTAAGCATTGCCAGTATATGAGGTATTCTTTTTTAATTTTTTTTTTCGAAATTTAAGTCTGTATGATATAAATATGCTCAAGGGAAGCTCCCTGGTATTATATAAATAATATCCATAAAGATTTGGCAAAGCTATTGAAATTCAAAAAAACTTAATACCCAAAATTTTGAAAAAAAAAGCAGAAGTCCAATTATCAGTCAAAATATGTAAAACTTTGGGGAAAAATTTTCAAATTTTATTCTGAAGGATATATTTTCTATGTAGAGAAGCACTTGAGCCTCTTTCCACAATATCTTATAGTATTTGACAAAGCTTTACCAATTTGAAAAAAACTTTAACCTGAATCAATAAAAAAAAAACTAAGTCCAATTTTCCATCAAATTGTGGAAAAATAAATATTTATTTCCAATTTTCAATGTGGATGATAAAGATAAAGCATAAAGAACATCCTTAGCAAGTTTTATTATTATCTACAAAGA
>JARWCS010000007.1:9003667-9014882 GCA_034783895.1 Geukensia demissa | reverse complement strand
AACAGACATTATGCTATTGTTTATAACAAAGTTTCCAGTGGAACTTCTGTTAGGCGGAACAAATATACGTTGACAATCTGACCTGTAATCTAATATTACCTGTAATGATATGAGGTCCACTGTGCAATCTAGTCACACAATTCATTGTTGGGCTATAACACTTACCTGTAATGATATGAGGCCAACTGTGTTGTCTGACTTATGATCCAGTGCCACAGATAATTGTTGGGGTATAATATTACCTGTAATGATATGAGGTCCACTGTGTTATCTGACCTAATGATCCAGTCCCACAGTTCATTGTTGAGGTATAATATTACCTGTAATGATATGAGGTCCACTGTGTTATTTGTTCTAATGATCCAGTCACACAGTTCATTGTTGGGGTAGCTATGAGGGAAGTCTGGTGATGTAAACCAACTAGTTGAACTTGTGGCAAACAGTTCTCTACTACACTCCTCCTTTGGTACTGAAATTAAACCAAACAATATTGTTGTAGTACTTGATAAATACAAATTTTAAACCATCATGTATATCAAATTTTAGTTTTCATTCTGTGACCACATTTTCTCATAAATAATTATGGACCCTTAGAATATTGTGTTTAAATTTAAGTGGGCCAATGTAAAAATGGCCATCCTGGCAATAAGTATATCTAGTTATGGCACAAGAAAATGGACAAACCATATTTCACTTTTAAAACACAAAAGGAGCTAACTGAGAGCAATGTCCATTCAGGATGAAATAAGATTTCTTTTTTAAGTATCATACATTGTCTATATATTTCATTCCAGCTTCAGCTAAATTTGACTTAATGAAAAAATTCCTTTATTATCTATTATCCAGAAACAAGTATTGTCCATGGTTGCCATGGTTTGTTTGCAAATTAGGAAAAAATGAGGAAATTCTAAAAAAGACATCCAGTTAATGGTTTCATGTGGTTCAACCCTTGAAAATCAGCTGATCAAAAATTTTTTTTCCTAAGGCAGCCAGTTGAAACAGAATCAAAATATTTGTAAAAGACCATCCAAAGATGCTCGGTTTTAATTATCAATTCATTTTGCCACTCAGTTTCATATCAGCAAACAAGAAACAAGTACTTATCAAAAATAAAAAAGGATGTCCTATCCATTTTTATTTGTTATAATTAAAAAAAACTGATATCTTGATGACATAATGGACCTCCCTAGGGTGCTGCCTCATTTGGCTCAGAGGTCTCTGATTAATCAGCCAATCAGAAAAAATAAAACAAATAGCTGTGGTAGTAATTAAAAATTGATGGATCAAAAAATTTAAAGCAAATTTGGTAGAAGTTAATTCCTAGGGCTTTCACATTAAATTTATATTCATTTTGTTGTGAAGTTTAATATAAGAGATTACTTTCTTAGATTTGACCAGTTATAGGAATGCCTGTAGCAGCCATGTTAGTAGACCAACCAGGACTTCAGGTACACGGACCATAATTGACCATGTGATTAATAAAAATACCCAGATTATCTTGGAGAAACTAACATCGGACTATTATTAATTTTTAGTTAATCTTATGATAAATAAAACAGGTTTACAGATAATTTTTACTTAGAAACATTATATTTTTTTATAATCAATGACAGATATCACTATTTACTCTGCATTGTTAAGGATTTTTTGTTCAATTGGTCAGGATACCTTAAAAGCAAATCAAATAGAGGCCACACCATAGATGTTTCAGGCCAAGTATCAGTTCATTGGCCTAGCTGTTTCAGAAGAGAAGATTAAAAATGTAAATGAAGGACACCAATTGATTATAAAAAATCACCTGGCAAGGTGAAATAAGAAATACCATACTGTAATCAGAAATGTAATATAGAACACTTAGTGCAATGTATAACCAGATATCTTGTCTTTATCAAAAGGTTTAACAGAAAAAGCTGTGTATAAAACATGATCTTAATGTGTTCAGCCCAAAAAGGCGCAAGTTGGGTACTAGCTCAAGTATCAATGGAGACAAATGTATTTCTTCTATCAAGTATCATGTACAATAATATAGAGCCAAGTATCAGTATGTACCATTATAAAATATTGTATTTGATCTGCCCATTGTAAGTAATCTTATAACATTCTTACATATCTACTAACTTGTCTCCTAAATTATGACCTTCAAACCGATTGTTGGCTGATAAAAGATGGGCTGCAAGATACATATTAATATGCATGGGAATTTTTTTCTGAAAATGAAGTAACTGTAAAACAAAATCACATGTAAAAAGGTTCAAGCAGTTTGATTTTTAAGCTTCACTACATTAAAATACAAATTTAATATTATATGACAAGCTTATTACGGTATTTTTTCATATTTGATTTTTTTTAAGGCGGTATTCTTCTTAAGAGTGCAGGTCAAAGGTTCAATGCCAAAGATATTAAAATCCCTATCTGTGCAAGACATGGTTGTAGCAGAGATGATTTGACCTTTGACCTAGTTATGCCAAAATCAACAGGGGTCCTCCTGGCTATACTCCACTTCAGTTTCATTCAGATCTGTAAAATTATTCCATAGTTTTCATTTAGGAGCCCAAATTTCAATTTTGTGTTTTTTTACTGTGACTGAACTTGACATTTTATCTAGTGACCTAATATCAATTCCTAAGAAGAATAATTCATCCAAGATTGGTTAAGATCTGATTATTTTTTTAGAGTTTTCATCCAAAAACCAAAATTTTCCTCAACTTTTGATCTATATATAGTCACTCTTACCTGAATTTTTTATCAAATGACCCTAAAATCAATAGGTGTCTTTCTCTTCACAAGGAGGTTAATCACTTTAAGTTTCATTTAGATATGTTTTAACATTCAGAAACAGTGTGTGACCTTTACCTATGACCTTCAGACTCTAAAATGAATCAGGTTATTACTCTTTTTAAGAGGCAAAAATCTATCCATGTTTGGTTTAGATTTGATAATTTGTTCAAGAGTTATTATCTGGGAACCACTAGTTCCTTCAATATCAGTAGGTGTCCTCCTCTTTCAATTCACTTAATCGTCCATTCTATCAAGAGTTATCATTATTCAGAACCACAATCCCCAAAATTTGGTGTATTTATAGCCACTTTGACTTTAACCTTAAATATTGAGACCACAAAACCAATAGTATGCTATTGTTGGTAATAGTTCTCTATTATTCAGGTGTCTTTCTCTTCCAAAGGGGTTTATTCCATCTAAGTTTCATTCAGATATATCTTTCAAAAATTATCAGCCAGAAATCGAAATGTTGATGGCTAACTGCCAGCCCACCCACCGATCAGCCTTCACAGGAACAAAAGCTGAACACAACTTTGTGACAACTCTGCTGAAAACTGTTCTTTGCTGTTTTTCAGCTATACAAGCAACATTAATAGTAAAAGGAAAGGCCAACGTCAGAATAATATGTCCGGGTCAGGTGGCACATCTGCCTTTGTGAGCTAGCCATTAAAAATCTGGCTAAGTGTGCTGGTCTCATGCCAAACAGGGTTCAATCACCATGATTATCATCACTCATAATTTAATTTGCTATTGCCCTGAATATGCATGAATTATTTTGGTACAGGACATTAAGCAAAATTCAATCAATCAATGTTAAGAACTCATATATAAATTAAAACGAAACACAGAATAAATGTTGCTTACAACATGTTAACCCCATCGGCCAAGATTAGCACTAGTGGACAACTACATTTAACAGGGAACCTTGAGGATAGGGGGACTGTCTGAGAGCATTAATTTGCTGTTAAGGATGTTAATAATTTTCAATCCCCCAACTCCCTCCTTGGTAGGGGGTTTGGGCAAAATCATAAATTGAAATATCTCACATAAACTTTATAATAAATCCTGAAAACAATATATTTGCCAAAAATGGATTAAATTCTATATTTCTAGTATAAGGAAATCTAATACATGTAAACTTGTAGTTTTACTTGGCACTTCTTACTGTCAGTAACTAATGAAATATTCAAGGACAAGATAAACAAAGACTGACAGTTTTACTAGGCACACGCCCACAATTTACATAAACATGGCCACTTTATTAATAAGTTTCAAATGTCTTGTTTTATTCCTAAGTGACAGGGTATATATTAACTCCATTAGAAAGCCGTAAAATCTTGTTTATATCCTAACCACAGAATTAACCTATGTGCACAAAAAATTATAACTTTTCACCTTGATATGATAATTCCCTTTTTATACTCTATAAACTGATACTTCACTGAAGCTGTCAAAGGGATAGATCAAGTCTCCTGAAATATGGATAAATCCATAATGGCTCTGTTAGCATACAGTTAAACCAGACATTGAGTTTTGTGCAAAAAACATTGGTTGTAATGGGATCTGAAGAAGTTTAAATTCTACTGTCATTTGGTGGGTGGCTGTCTCATGGACAATCATGCCACATCTATTTTTATATTTAGTTGATCAATCCTGCTCCTTTTATTACATTCAGATTATCTGAAATTAATTTTACACCAAAAATAGTATAGTTAGCTAGACCGAAAATAGATAAAGAGCATGTACTTTAAGTGTAAAACAATCTGCACTGAACTTTAACAATCAAGTTCGATATCACATTAATCTTTGTCAAAATATTTACCTATCAAACTAATTTGAAAATAATTCATTCATTTACCTTCTCACATAATCAGAAAATAATTTATTCACAATAATGCCAATATTATTTAATTGATTGGACATTTTGTCCCAAATTGAACTGCCCCCTACTGCTTAAACATGCTATATTAATCAAAACTGAAGGGAATCCAAAATTTAAGGGGTGTCAAACAATTTTCTGATAGTTTTATAATTAAATAGTATTTTTTTAATGTAACCATAGCTATTTTTGTCTTTACAATCTCTCAAAATTTTGTAAACATGGACAAATGTATGGTAATGGTTTGAGAAGTACTGTGTAAATCCCTTATGAGCCTCTCATACTTTGGTAAATCCCTTAAAAGCCCCTCATAGTTTGGGTGGAGTGTAATTGATCAAGTATCAATCAGCTGAAGGATAATTTTACCATGATAACTCTTTAGTACACTGATATATGGCATATTAACAGACTGAAATTTGTCAGAAACACCTGAGGCAAAGAACTTTTCCTAAACACACAATCAACAGGCTAATTTATAAAACATAGGTCTTTTCTCTCTAAAGTGAACTCCTCCCTTTCTGAAAAAAAGATTAAACTAAAGAAGATTACAAGCAAACTGTGTTTTTCTTCCACACCACCCAAAGTCAAACAACAAACAATTTGTTTCTTCCTTAACAAAAAACAAGGGTGACAAACCTGTGGGTCTGTGTACCTATTGATACACATCTGTTATGGAAGTATGTTCAGACCTGCTCTTATAAAATTTGAATGCATCACAAATCGTAAATAAGTAAATGTGTTAATCAAGCTAGCTTTCAACAATTGTAAATGTGTAAATTTAAGTTACATATATACAAATGTTACTAAGGTTTGCCAGTATTTGTAAAGTAGGGAAATGGGGATCTTTACAACAAAACTAACTTTGTAACAACTCTCATATTATAGGGTTATTGCACGAATATTGGTAAATATTGTCCCAAGTAGAATATTTTATTGCAAGAGCTTGCGAGTGCAATTAATATTTTAAGAGGATAATAATCATCAATATTCTTGCAATAACCCTTTTATTGTATGGCAAAACCGTAAAAATGCTAAAAACATCATTTTCAACATCAATGACGTCGCTTTTTCACAGCAATATTGCACTGGGTTCAATATCGTGAAATATTGCACGCTAACGTTTGGTTACATTCTACGTGGAATATAACGTTGCCATATAATAATGTCAGTTATTACTGGTGCCTTCCTACTATCATATATCTCATAATGTGACTCCTCATCAAAGTACGTATGTTAGTGTACACACTTAACATGCAGTTTAATTTGGCTTTGGAATAATTGTTAAAACATATGTAAGATGTGGATTGTGTCTTTCTAGCATAATGGTATATTCCATATTCTTTTTTCTAATCCTATGTTTCTAATTGGAAATGTTAGTGATGCAAAAGAAATCATGTCACAACTACCTTATTCCTTTTGAATGTTTGTCTCTTTAGCAAAGGCAATTCCATAAACAAACAAAACAAGCAACCCACCTTTATATAAGGTTTCATATCTTATGGGCTCATTTATACTTCAAAAGCAATCGTTGTGTGAAAATCGCTGTGTTTCTTCTTTCTGTAGTTTTGTTTATATATTTTATCTCAATGAATATCACACAACATCATGCGGAAGTTGCCCAGTGTTTGTGGGACAGTAGTGAGGTGTTGCGTGACAATCATGAAACAAAGTATAAATGAGCCCTAAGGGCTTATTTATACTTCCAAAGCGATCGTTGCATGACTGACGCGCGACTATAATGTCATGCAGCGCGTGTGAAAATCTCTGGGTGTTATACTTGTTGTAGTTTTTTTTAACTTTTAATCTCAGCGAAAATTGTGCCACATTGTGCAGTAGTTGTGCGATGTACGGACAACTGTCGCGAGATGTCACGTAACGAAGTATAAATGAGCCCTTAGTTTTCCATTAGCCGAAATATGAACATTTTCATTGTACAAGACTTCCCAAACTTTTTTGTTTATAAATATTGGTATTTATAAACAGAACATGACTGAAAGTCAAAACATACCAGGTAATAAATTCATATTCTGCCTACAAATGTCTATGGTATCTTAGACATCTATGTAATTTAGGTATCATATAACAAGACCTTAATTAACTACATTCTGTGACATACATTTTAAGTGGAAATGACTAATATATTTCCAATCCACATAGGAAATATTACAATATAGTCAGTCCATTTTCATTTTGGACTTTCAAAACGAAATTAAAGAATTTCATTACCACATTTTTCTTTTTAGGTTTCAAAAACATTAAACAAAATAAATTTGAAGTAGATCTATTAAACCATAAAAATAAAAGGATTATCTGAAATTTTATTCATTTAAAAAAAAAAAAAATAAAGATAGTAAAAAAGAATTTTTTTCATTTGGTACAAAGTGATTTATTTCAGTAAATTGAATATAGAAAGATGATTGTTTAGGTATATGATTGTATGATTAATATAAAGGTATGTTATAAAGCCTGTTATATTTCTTTGATAATAATCCCAATCAAATATAAATGTCAGAAAAGCATTCCAAGGTGTCAAAGTCAAATGTATACAAGGTCAGAGTTGTAAGATTTACCATTTTATATCTTTATTATCTTGGGTTTGCCTGAAAACTCACAGTTTGATCTTCCTAATAAAAACACAAATCTACAACATTTTGTTATACAATGGGGGGAAATTTTGCAAAGAACAAAATGAAGAGTCTTCAAAATTTTATATACTAAATAGATATACATCTGTTTCATTAATACGCCCAGCTATATAGAGATTTTATTTGTTATTAAAACATGCTTCTTCACTAAGTAGCATTTACACTTGATAAAACAAAATAACTCCACCCATTTTGACATCTGTTGCATGCAGCAATTAGTAACTTAATTAAATTAGTGATGTCACCAGTCATCAGATTACTGAAAATGTTTGGGTACCTTAAAGTACACAATAAAAGTGAGTATGGTATTATCCCTTGAGGCAAAAAATATGAACTCAATGACTTTCACCTAAAAAAAGTGGGGTCAACAGGACACATTTTATATTTTTCATATTATCTTTTATAAAATCTAGAAATCTGAACTGGTTCTTGAAGCTGTTGACCCTTGATTGATTGATTGATTGAATGGTGCTTAACATCCAGCAGCAAATATTTCATGCACATTCAGGACGAGAGCATATTAATGATGAGTGATTATGAATGAACCCTGCTTTGTACTAGACCGATACGCTGAGCCAGATTTTTAACGTGCTAGCTCATGAAAGCAACAGTCGGCAGGAAGATGTGCCACTTTACCCAGACACATTGTTCTAACTCTGGGCCAATCAATCTTTGCTCTTACTCCTAAATGCTGCGTGCTTAGCAGAGAAGCAGCAAATACAAACTTTAATGTCTTTGGTTTGACCCGGCCGGGGATGGAACCAACGACCTTCCGTACTCAAGGTGAGCATGCTTACCATTACATCACCAAGGCAGTAGACCCAGTTAATCCCACGACCCCATCCCATAAGCCCATCCCAAGAGTCCATCATAACTGGAGCCCATGAACCCATCCCATAAGCCCATCCCATGAGCCCATCCCATGTTTTCTAGTATGCCCTAAATTAACCTGTCTTCACAATTTACTGTTAATATTTTTTTTGCTTTTAGACTTTAGATAATTAGCTGCTAACAAGTTTATAGAATTAATCATAGTCACTGCTGAACAGAGACTGACATTTTAAAAGTTACTAAATCAAATGATTTTAAGATTTACATGTATTTAAACACTTCTTAAATTTAACATTCAAAAGAAACATCTTGTATTTACATTTTTTCCTGTTCTGATTTTTGCCAACATCAAGTGTATTGCAAGTACATAAATCATTCATTTAGTGAACGCCCATAGCAAGGTCACTGACACTTGCCATACTTACACAAAGATTAAATTTATGATTCCAGAAACCTAAAAATCCACTTACCCAGTGCTAATTTCGCACTTTCAACTTTGTAAAGATGTTAAAGTTAATCTTATAATAATTTTAAATCTACATAAAGTTTGATACTGTTTTTTTTTTTTTACTCAAAATTAATGTACTTTTAACCCATTCTATTCAGTAAGTGTTACCTCATTTTCGGGTAAAAAAAACCATGAATTAGTGGTAAACCTCAGTTTAATTTGTATCTAACAACCAAAAAAACCACACTGATGATAAATGTTCAATAGATTTACAGATAATAATAACTCAAGGCTTATGGTATAAATATTGATGCAGATTTTCTATTCCGAGATTGTTGTGATAAGTTTTTCTGCATCCACCCTTTGAGTTTATTTCTAAGTTCAACACTGACGTCAACAGCAGAACATTTCATTCCTTTTTCAGCACAGAGACTTGTTTTTATGACATCAC
This sequence comes from Geukensia demissa, assembly GCA_034783895.1. NCBI lineage: Eukaryota > Metazoa > Mollusca > Bivalvia > Mytilida > Mytilidae > Geukensia > Geukensia demissa. The sequence goes on along the minus strand of JARWCS010000007.1, from coordinate 9,005,850 downwards.
AAAAGATTCTACGTAAAATATTTAGCATACACTGGCTTCAGTCCAAACTACAAGGGATAATCACAAATAACTAATTATCATATGTCACTGTTAGTGTGAAATAAGTACCCAATAAAATTTCACCACGCCCTCTTATCCTTCATCATAACCCATCATAATCATAATCTAACTCAACTTCAAAGCTTTACAATTGAAAAAAATGTTATAAATCTACCAAACTAGCTGTTCTTTTAAGTTCAAATAACTCAATACTTGATAAAACAGAAAGTGCACAGTATATCCTATTTTTAAAAGAAAACTGTTTACTTGAATATTTTTTTTTATTTCTGAACAATGTGATCTAAGGAGCTTTTTCCAGTTCTAGTTCCACATTCAATTAATTGTATTTTTAAAAAAAAGTCACGTCTGACCTCAAATCATCAACATCAAGGTCAAATCATCATTGTCTAATTAATGGCAGAAGGTCATCAGTTGAGCATGTGATAATTAAACATGCCTCAGCATTACTTTTAACATCTTGTGCAGCTGCAAAAAATTTCACACATCAGGTATTAACTTAAATCAGGCAAAAAATTGCCAATAATATTTGATTGTTTGACTGGAAGCAGATTGCACCTTTGTAAGTTATGTTTTCTGCTCTCTATATTTAATTCAGGTGCATTACTTTAATACATTAGAGGTAATGAATACTAACAATAAACTATGGTATAGACATTAAACAAAGAAAATAGCACAGGAAAAACACATGAAATTAAATGTTTAGTTTTATAGATGTTATTTTATATTCAGTAATTTACCATATCTCTCAAATTGTAAGATATGTTAAACTCATTGAAATTTTAAAATCTTATATATTATCACAAAAGAGGAAATAATGATACCTCACAAGAAATAGATTTTTACACCGTGAAGATTATAATATTTCTACTGAGTTTATATGAACATTCAAAATTTCAAACCTTGATAAAAATAACAAAATTGTATGCTAAATTTTTACTTGATAATATTATTGAAATTTAATGAAACAAAAATTCAATGTTTTTGCAATAATTAATATGGACTCTCATCTTCAGTCCACAAAACAGTGCTACTTGGTTGGAAATTTTATTCTTTTCCAAAGTTTTTGTATAGAATATAGAAAAGAATTTTTTATTGTTGCAATTAAGGACCCCCAATGCGGCAAAATAACATACACAGTGCAAACATTGATTCAATGTCCATGTAGATATGACAATAAAAAGCCAAATCTTACCCTCAAATGCTGGGCAGGACCATAGATAAAAAATGCATTATATATGATGAGGGCCCACCACTCCCTAGGGTCGGCATTAAAAGCGACAGTCAGGCGGCAGGAAAAAACACATTCACAGAATATCTGACATAAAAAGTTCTGGTCACGCATTCAGAAATTGTGATTGTTGTAAAGTTTTATTACTAGTCATTTGGTACCAGTTTTTATGGATTACATGGTTAAGTAACACCATGATTTTAATTTCTTAATGAAATAACATATTTTCTTTTGCACTTAACTATTATGAATGTAAAATCACAGTCAAAAACCCACAACTAAACAACAAAAACAATCAGAGTCTCTCAAATGATGATTTAAAATTCAGTTCAGGCAGATTTATTTTAAGGTTTCTTTAGACAAGTTTCTCATAAATGTCAAAAAGGGAATGAAATAAAATTAAACTTACTTGCTGAAAATGATGCATTAAATCCAGACAGTTGATTGTCCTGGTCAGATATAAATATGACTAGAAGAAAATTGGATGAAGAATATGGCACACTGGGTATGTCAGTTCCAGAAAATGTTCCGACCAGCGGATCATCCTTAGAGCTGCCATCATGAATAATGACTTTATCATACAGCTTTTCCACTTCAAATGATTCAAACTGAAAAACAAAGAAAATACACATTTTATTTGTTTGGGGCAATCTAAAGCTTGTTACAAGGAGTGGGATTCCGCCTTTGTTGAAGATCTTGTCAGGACATCAAAATTCTGTTTCTTATTGAGATTGAGTGAGGTCTCCTTGTCATTTTCCCCAATATCCATCAAATCTGTTTTACTGAGGAACTTAGTTCCTTTTCAGGTAGGGGTGTGTCAATTTTTATTTGGAAACCAAACCCATACTTATATATTCGATTACTTAAAATGTAACCCATGTTTATATGGATGACT
>JARWCS010000007.1:8989747-9003567 GCA_034783895.1 Geukensia demissa | reverse complement strand
TGTCTTCTATTCTGTATGTCATATCGTAACTTGTTGAATATATTGTTATGTATACATGTACTTATCATGCCCCACGTTGGCCCATTCTTATGGAAAATAAAGATATTGTCTATAAATAAAGATATTGTCTATATATAGATGAATACAATAACCATATATATTTTCAATTGTGCTATTTCAAAATTGTCCAAACCAAGGTATATATTAAACCTATGTGCAAGTTTAATTACCAATTTAAGTGCTAAGCATGGTTTTAATAAAATATGTCTTAACAACTGTCTAAATATGTAACATGGGTGAAAAGGTCACTCAACTGAAATTTAAACACCCATTTTGACCCATATTGTACACTGCCATAATGAGAATGTTAAAAGCATCATTAATTTTTGGAGATTTTGACATTTAGAGGGGGTTGGTATATGTAAAGTAAAAGACCTACCTGATGGACATTCTAACAATGTTTCATCAACCTGATAAAGCTGAAGGTCAAATTCATACACTGGAGCCTACAAATATAAAGGTCATGGTCAAATCATTTTTCCAATGCATTCAAGTCAGCCATTTTTATTTTCAAAAAGTGAGAAAGACCCTATTCCATTGTGAATTTACACTAATTAGTTATTTCCACCAGTGCAGCATTGATTGAATTACTTGGTTTCATGATATTGATTAGGGACAAGAAAAGGTTATCATTTGTGTTTGGTCTTAACATTTTTCTAAAACAGAAACACACTTTAGGGTCGTGTAATTTGAAGCACACATATTTTTTCTGGCCTAAGCCTACAAAGTTCTGGCCAGAACTCAATAAAAGAAAAAGAGAACCTTTAATTTGACCTTGAGGTAAAATATCAAGGACAAGGTAACAAAGAGTTCAGAACTCCAGGACACATAATAACTTGATGAAATATGTATATTACAAATATGGAGTCAAAATCAAATGAAAAAAATTCTGGCCTGTACACAATGTATGGTAAAATGTTGTCATGAATGTGTATTTCACATCATTCCATAATGGTAAGCCTATACTAAACATGCTAAATGACAAAAAGTTTAGAACTGGACTCAGTGAAACACAGGTATAGCTATATAATTTGACTTTGAGCTCAAAGGTAATGACTGTGTGTAACACGACATCTAATGATGATAAGCGGTACACCTATTTCAAAAGACAACTAGAGGCTCAGGATGCTGAGCTTGTATCGCTCATCTGACCTTGGGCCAATTAAAAAACAAACATTAAATGACCAAAAATATCCATGATTGTTGTTTCACTTTAGAAAAAATCTTCCATACCACTAGATGATTCCTGTCAAATCTTGTTCCATTTGGCCTAGTAGTTTCTTAAGTTTTGGCCAATTAGAAACAACAATTGTCCATGGCAGTCATGTTTTTTGTTCCATCAGGACAAAATTAGAATACTTTATACAGAACCTTCCATAGATGCTTCATATCAAATTTTATCCATTTGGAAAATCGGTTTCAGAGGATAAGATTTCTTTATGTTTCAGCCAATCAGACACGAGAAATGTCCATGGCGGCCATGTTCACAAAATGAGCAAAATTTGTAAAGGACCTTGCACAGATGTTTCATGTAAAATTTTGTTACATTTGGCCTAGCAGTTTCAGAGAATGTGATTTTTTTATGTTTAAGCCCATCAGAAACACAAATCATCCACGGTCCCAATGTTTTTTGTCTGATCTGGACAAAATGAGCACATTTTTTAAAGGACCTTCCACAGATGCTTCCTGTAAGGTTGGTTCCATTTTACCTAGCAGTTTCAGAGGTGATGATTTTTTTATGTTTCAGTCAATTAGAAAAAAAAAATTGTACATGGCTGCCATGTTTGTTGACAGATTGGGATGAAATGAGCAAAGATTAGAAAGGAACTTATATAGATGCTTCCTGTCAATTTTGATTCAATTTGGACCAGCGGTTTCAGAGGAGTTGATTAAAATGTAAAAGTTTACGGACGGACGGACGACAGACACCAAGTGATGACTAAAGCTCACATGACATTTGGCCACGTGAGCTAAAAAATTCTGGCAAATACAATGGAATGCAAGAAGTTTACCATGAGGACAAAGATCAAGGTCATGTGGAGGTCAAGATAGTGCAGGACACATCCTATCATGATTCTTTACAAGGTAAAATTAATCAAGAAAACAAATTCTGGCCTTGATAAGATTGAATGTGAAAGAACGAATTATATGATACAATGGAATGCTACAAAAGAACCAATAAATGAACATTTGCATCAAAGGTCAAGGTCATATGAAGGTCAAGAGTGTATGTTTGTGTGTGTGTGTGAGAGAGAGGAATGATACAAAAATACCCAAATAAGGTAAGCATTAATCAAAATACAAAACGTGTTGGTTGGGACACAATTATAGGGTATAAAGAAACAAGAATGAACAATTCAGTCCATTTCTGGGTAAAACACTGGGCAGTGAATGAGAAAGTTGTCAGCGAAATGTAAAGTAATGAATGACATCAACCATTTACTTGAATAAATGGTTACAAGATTGTTGTAAGGATAACAAAGAAGTTTTGCAATTACATATTAAGTTATATGTACTCCATGGGCATTATGCAATCGTAACTAATCGGCCATTCTCGCTCACTCCAATAGATATTTCGATAGCAAGGCGGAAATAGCCGAGTAGTTACGATTGGGGCATTATGCAGGGTATTTTTTAAAACTGCACCAAGAGAGTTATCTCCCTTTTATATTGTAAAATCCCAGAAACACTTTTCTTTTGCTCCAGTTTTATATATACCATTGAAAACAATACAAAAACGAAAAAAGCTTCTGTTAAGACTCACCAAGATACATCATTTTGCAGAATTTTATTGAGGATGCATTTATTTCAATATCATGAATCGTGCAAATATATCTGAACGTTCAAATATTAAGAAACATTTTTCTTTGTCAAATCATTTTGCTTTTTTCGTGAATATTCTGCATGTTATGTGAGTATTCTCTGAGTATATTCTGGTTTTCTAATTCAAAGACAGGAACGGTTTTGTACAGGGGACTGAGTTCAGCTAGGGCAGTAAATAGGTTGTTCGCATAATCATTATGATAATGTCCAGGTTTCGGCTAAAATATTTTGGAAATGGCTGATTGTTCATAAAAGCGCGTTTTCCTAACATACTTGAAACTGGAGTAATACTCCAAGCTTGAAAGAAATCGGGAAAATCGGTTTCAAACCAAGAACAAAGTTGTTCACCATAAATATCAGATATCAATATTGGCGAGTACTAAAACAAATTGGATTTTGTCAATATAAAGACATAATCTATTCAGTTTTTAACGTTATGCTTTCACAAAAAGTTGAATATATTTTTGTTTGCCAATGCTACTTGTATATTCCATTATATTATTATACATTATTTAGACGGGGCTGTTATTTAGACCGGGCATTTGTAAACACGCTTGATTCTACTGCAAGACTTTCCTCTTCGACAGACTCAATCACTGGTCTTTGTCATTTCAGAGTTGGGATAAGACCCCGTGCACGTGGATGTGTTGGAAATTCTTCTTTGTGTGTTTTTTCCCGGAGCGGATTTTCGGGGTATTAACGGCAAACTTTTTTCGGGGATCAGTACAAACTTGAAACTGAGACATTTATTATTGATCACCGCTTGTGATTTACTTTAAATCGTGAATGCGTTAATCGTGTAAAAAAACTTATATCGTACATTTTGAACAACTTACACGACAAGCGCTTCTCCGACAGCTCTATTGGACCGGTTTTGTTTTAAAAAAAAACTGTGTAAGGAAATACTTTACTCATTGTAAACTGTTAAAAAAATATATTCCTTTCTATAAAGAAAAGTAAAGTAAAAGTGAAGTAATTATTTTTTCATTCGGCATGTTATGTACAATGTAACAAATACAACATGAGCTCTGGTGAGCCCTTTAACCGACTGGCACATAAATGGGGTACAAACAACCACTTCGCATGTGGCAATTCACGGTGCTATGCAGAAGCTACCAGACCAGCAAACAAAACACACAAAGTATTAAAAGCTATAAGTAAGTAAATGTTATTTTAAGTCGGCATATTACAATGTACATGATGTACAGTGTAAACAATATAAATCTCCTCGTTGGTATATGGTTATTTAACTTGCTCGCCTTGAGTGCAGAAGGTGGTGGGGTCGATCCCCCGCTGGGTCAAACCAAATAAATTAAAATCGGTAATTGCTGCTTCTCCGCTAAGCACGCAGCATGTATACTGATCGGTCGTGTGTCTGAGTTAAGTGACATGTCTACCTGCGGACTGAGGTTTAGCACGTTAAAAATTCGGCTCAGCGTGCCGGTCTAGCACAAGCAGGGTTCCTTCATCATCACTCATCATTATATGATCTCGTCCTCAATATGCAAGAAATATTTTCCACTGGACGTTAAGCACCAATCAATTAACCAATGAACTATATAACATGAGCTCTGGTGAGCTCTTTAATTAACTGACTATAACTAAGAGCATTAAATTAAGCCGGTTTTATTTTCCATTGCCTTCTTTTCAATTATTCCCTTAAAAGAATATATAAAAATTGAAAATGGTTTTCTATGATGTGACTAACTGTAGGAGAAAAGCTTTGGGCAACTAGGCTCTCGTTTATCTCCACCGGTCATCGTATCGTTCTACGGTTTCAAAATCCATCAGTAAAATGCATTTTTACATATTCTGACTACTCATCCACTTATATTCATAGTAATTAAAAAAAACTGAAGTGAAGTCAGCGCTAGGACGAAACTATTAATTTACACAACAAATTCTTAACGGCCCGGTGGGGGTAACTTCATTAGATATAACTCGCGACTTTTTTCATATGTAAAATTGAGTCAGGTGTGATTTTTCGAATGAGGTATTTAGTTGTTTAAGTTAGTTTTCTCTACAGAATTATTCGTAAATGATTGGTTTCATTTTTGTTTGTCATAATTATATGCCCACTTAGGCCCTTCAACTTAAAAAATGAAAAATTTGTACATTGTCTTTAAATACTGGAACTTTAAAACGCAGCTCTGGTCCAAGTTAAACCCGCGGTTCTTCAATAAGTGTGTATAGTGGAATTTTAGTTCACAGATGTAAAATGACTTGACATTGCCGGACATAGCAGATAAATAACGATTTTATTTTTTGTAACTAGAATATTAAAGTTTTGCATCAGTAAAAAGTAGTATTCTCTAGGAATCTTTAAAAACAAAACTGTCGAGTTTACTGCAGTGAAATGCTAGCTGAATGTAAATAATTCTAAAGCAGAAATAAGGAACTTTTTTTGTGTTTCATGATGCATCATACTGCGCTAATCAATATCTAGAGAATTTCCAGTTAGTGATAAATAATGGCATAAAAGCACGTGTTACATATTATAAGTACCAACCTTGACACAAGATGTAAATATAAGAAATCCAAATGACCATAAAATCAGAAAAATCAGTTTGCAACCGGACATCAGTCCGACCATCTGACCACACAGAAAAGTCGATCCCCACCCCGGGGCGACATCGGGTCGTCTCGGCTACTAAACGTCTCCAGAATCCTAGTAGAATTTTAGTCTGAAGTGATCGATATATCCCAATTCAATTTTTTTAAACAACAAATTTTTCAAATTTTAATCCGGTTGAATATCATTATTTGTTGACATGGTCAGCATCCGTGATACACACTGTCAACTTTAGTGTATTCCGTCATAAAGCATGTACATATGACTTGTATATAGTAAAGCGACATATCAGTGGAAATATGATCCAATACACATAGCCGGGGGAAATATAGGTTCCCGTTATAACTCGGTAGATAGATCAATAAACAGATTTTTGTCTTTGCCAACACTCTAAAAGCTGTCTTGTTTAATATAATATTATCTTATGGAATGACAAGATTACGTAAAATGGTAGTAAGCGACAACGAAAAGAAAGTTCCCCCAGACAAGTCGCCTCAGGAATATATACTGGGCGCAAACAAAGACATCCAATGAAAAAGCAACACTGCACTCATTCATAGTCCGAAATGTGATATATAATGCAGATATTTGTTCATAAAATGACAGTCTCTCATGTTTATTAGTATCAATATCAATAAAAATACTCTAGCTAACACTGTTTAAATTTACCCATTGTCCCGGCGAGAATAATTATGAGCGTGATTAAATAGGATAACCTCAATTCAAGTACAATCTATTAACATTCGTATTGATATAGTAGGGCGTGGTTCACTTTTTCCCTATCAATTTGCAAACAGATGGATTGAATAACACGAAATTTGAATTCCTAGGAGACAAAGCATGAGAATAAAATTGAAGATTGGATGATTTGCAAAACTACTTCGACAAAAAACTGCTTTTTCCTTGAGTGGTGTCTCATGAGTAATGCATCAAGGAAATTATTATATACTATTTGAAAACCACGTAATTAAACTTGCAGTAACTTATAAAGTTATATATTTATGTATATAATTTTAAATATATATATATATATAAGCGTGTTTTTTTTCAAAATCCTCGTAAGTGTGTTGGAAAGCGTTATTTTTATTTAAACGGATTTAATTGAACTATGACCATGACTATAACAACAATGAAATATTAAAATCTCAAAGAAAATATGATGAAAATTTAAATGATATAAGGAGCTATTCAGGCGACACAAAAAGATGCTATTTTTGCCGCACTCCTCCTCCCAAAGAATGTCCCAATTTTGATTTTGGAAAAATAGACCCAATTTTCTGATCTGCTCGAACTCCTCGAATGTATTTATGAAAACAACCACCAAAATTTGGAGCTATTCATCGACAATCAATTATGAACGACCCACGGACAGACAGGCCAAAAACATTAGACCCATTGCAACTTCGTTTTGTGCGGTATACAACTGAGAACAAATGCGCAAGCATCCAATCAAAACATGGGCCTTACAAGTTTCTCATTTCTTACACCATGCAGCCACCGAGGCACCAATAGCACTGTTAAGATCTCGGGCGGGCTCTTGGCAGCTTTTTGTAGAGGTAGGGGTGTTCTGCTGAGGTTCTGAACCCCACGCTTTTCATATATTTCCACTTTGCAAAATGCGTACCTTTTCATTAAAGGTAACCCAAACAGGGGTGGATCGGGGGTAGCAAGGGGCCCAAGTGCAAAAATGATTTCAGCACGTTTTTTGCAAGCAGGCGAGTAAGTATTGGTGCAGTTACCCCTTTCCAAAAGTCAGTTCCACTTATGTGTATTGCCACGTCTCTACGCCATCACATAAAGGAAGAGCCCCCCCCTCGGAGGTTAAGATCCACATATCAAATTTAAAAAAACATACAATTCCTCTGCATTGTCACAAATATTCTTAGCTGCAAAAATTTTGAAATCACGAACACTTTTGTCAGTTATGAACGCATATGAGCAGAAGTCGCACAGAGGTAAATTTTAATAGTTATATATACGTGTCAGGAGGTAATAGTAAATTTTCTAAAATATAGACAGAAAAATCAAACCTAAAACTGTCATAGTAGAAAGTTTCTGATTGGGCTAAGGGGTGAACTTTATTCAATCCATGATTTCCACGAGGTCCGCATTGTCTGCATAAATAATGAAATTTCGCGCCACGATTTGGATATCATTAGAAGCATTCGATTAAGATAGGTGTGAAAGAAATGGCCTCCGCAAAATCTCCCGCTAAAGCCGAGCAGAAAAAGGCACCCCGTCCGCCCTCAAACCATCCCACAACACTTCAAATGGTGAAAGATGCAATTGCGGCTCTAAATGAACCAAAAGGTGTTCCAGCAAGTAGAATAAAAAGTTACATCTGTGAAAAATATAAAGACATTAACCCTGCATCATTGAAACCCAGACTCCGCCAAGCGCTGACGAAGGGGTTGGAAAAAGGAGTTATCATTCAAAGCAAATCTACGTTGGAGAAGCCAGTTCTGATGAGTAGATTTAAAATTGCAAAGGTAAAGAAAGAGAAGACGGAAAAGAAAACCGCTGATAAAGAGAAAACAAAAACGGCGAAGACAACGAAACCTAAAGCGGCGGGTGAAAAGAAAAAAACCGTTGCAAAATCCCCGAAAAAGACGAAGGCAGCAGCAAAACCCAAAGAAACTAAAGCCAAGAAGGTGAAAACTCCAGTGAAGAAAACGGTAAAGCCGAAGACAGTTAAACCAAAAACGACAAAAGCACCCAAGGTAAGTCATTTATCAATCGAGTAGACCATTTTCTAAATTGCATATGCCAAATACCGCCCATTCTTGAAGAGCACCACATTTTGAACTTGAAATTTTGATCACCGACGGTTGGGCAGTTTTTTGTTTATAAATGTAAATTATCGTGATAAAAAACGACGTGGGCCGATTATTGTGTTCATATTGAATCTATTCTAAAAGTAAAATAAGTTGGGTGGGAAGTGAGTCCACGTCCAAAGCATTGGTTAATTTAATAATTGTGTAATTATGTTAATATATAAAAGTTGAACAAGTCAGATACAAGAAAATGATGGGTAGCAACTTGTTAACAATATGAAAATATGTAATTGAGTGAAATTTGTGCAAAAAATGGGAATAGGGTGAAAAAAATATATATATATATACGTGTGTGTGAGAGAGAGAGCTCTCTTGGTGTTATCAGAAGGTACTGTGCCAAGGTTGAAGATGAGTACATCCTATTATGAACAAATTTGAAAATCATTTCCTATAATTTTGGCATTTGGAACTTGACAGAAACAACTTTGTTATTAGCAAAGTTGTACAATACATGCAACAGCAAAAATTGTTAACATGTGATGGGTGTTGTTAATTTTGGAAGTCAGTTCAATAAATTGTTAAATTTTGCCCCAAATTATTTGAAAAAAAACAGGTGAGTAAAATTAAACCCCCACTGAGAACTGATTTTGAAAAATGCACACTCAAGCTTAAGGGGGTGAATAACCACAAACATTTTGATTGTGGAAAATTCAGAGTTATCTCCCATGGCATTATTTCAAATTACTTGATCTGTGTTTTGCAGTTTACAATACAAATTCAAATTCAAACTTTATTAAAGCCTAATCAAAGGGGCATATAATAAATAAAAAGGAAAAAAAACAATCATGCACACACCTTCAAACATTGCACTCACCCCCAACTGTCTGAAAAAACGAACTAAAAATTCTAAGATGCCTTGGAACACTATTCTATTGAAATGATTCATTTATGGATGCACCATGTGTACTACAAAAAAGGATTATCAAATGGAATTCTTTCTACTTTTACCCAAAAAGAATTTGACACATTCATCAGAATAGAAAGGTATTTAATTGTCTATTGTATGATCAAATACAATATTAATATACTGCAAAACGAAGGAGAACAAGTTAATTGAAATAATGGTAGGGGGAATAACTCTGCGTTTCCATAATCAAAATGTTGGTGTTCACACCCTTAAACCTGGAATAAATTACCTGGGGCAGCACAGTAAGCACAGATTAGTACACGTACAAGAGAGAATGTGCAAAACTTGGTAAATCCATTTTCTAATTGAAAAGTATTTATTAAAGCTTCACTTCCCTACCAGTGTTAGTGGGGTATTAAAATATGAAGGTTTACTATCCCTATATTATAATGAATCTTAAAAATACATTTTGTTTTAAAAATCTTTCAATACATTAATCAAGGGGGATAACCATAATTCAATATACCTATACATGTTATGTAACACTTAGAAGGAAAAAAATATTGAGTCATTCAGCAATTTTCCAACCCTGAAAATTTCCTATATAATTACATAAAATTTCATTTTTTTTTTAATATTATTTTCTCATCCAATTTAAATTTATGATTTCAAGGATTAATGATTTGAACAATGAAATTGAGTTCAGTTTTACTGGAGCATAAGAAAAATTTTCAACTTTCTGTTTAAACCTTCAATTGTTAAAAGCAGCATGTCAGAAAATTATCCAAATGAACAATAAAAATCATGACCCTTCTGTGTTTGACTAATTTTGTTCAAATAACTCGAAATATTTTTATTAAACATGGGTTTACATAAAAATACATAGGGAAAATTTCAAAGTTGGAATTCATTTGAGTCCAATAACTGTATATTAAAATGTTTGAAGGACAGGATTTATTCCCTTTGTCATTGCTTATTGCAAAATTTTGTGAAGAAACAGTCTAATTGTTACAATTTTCAAAAATAAAAACATTAGCTTAATATGATAATGTGCTATATTCTGAGAAATATCCAAAATAATTCAATCCACCATACAATATTTGCTGCTTCTCCACTAAGCACTCAGCACTAAGGAGTAAGAGCAAAAACTGGTCGGCCCAGAGTCAGAATAATGTGTTTGGGTAAATTGGCATGTCTTCCTGCGGATTGTTGCTTTCGTGAGCTAGCCTGTTAAAAATCTGGCTCAGCATGTCGGTCTAGTACAAAGCAGGGTTCATCGTCATTCATTAATATGCTCTCGTCCTGAATATGCATGCAATATTTGCCACTGGACGTTAAGCAACATTCAATCAATCTTTTGATTTATATTAAATCCAAAGGCAGAAAGGCTCATATAATTTAATAAAGCCCTAAATTTGCACTCAAGAAAAGCTTGACATAGAATATAATTATATTTTTTGAATGTAACAAAAGTGTAATAATTTTCACTTGTTCCATCGGTCAATGACTTGATCAATGGCAATATGTAGTTATCAATGACAAATGCTACCGTCAAGCTCGCCACATTTAAACTTTGAAAAATGTGTTTTGTTAGTTTCAAATATTGAAAAGCTCAGCCTCAATCAGTATCATGTTTAAATATATTTACAATCTTTTTTTTTCAGGCTCCAAAAACACCAAAGACACCCAAAAAATCCAAGTCTGCCAAGTAAACAGGTGTGAGCTGGGACAAATGAAATTGGTGCAATGACATTTTATGAATTTTTAATGAAAATGAAATTTTAAATTCATTGTATGAATGGCCTATCATGTGCTGCAGTGATGGATAAATGTGCTTCATATTTTTATTTTAGCTAAAGATTGTTTTATAATTAAACTTTATGAATATCTCTTGTATATATATATTTGACCTTGAAGGCAATCCGGTTTGTCTGATGCTAGTTCATGATAATAAAAATAGTGGAAGCCCAAGCAAAATATGAAAAGAAATCGGACATAATTGTTTTATTTGTTATTGTCCGTGTACCATGTATTGTCTACAAAAGTTTAATCTTGTACAGTTGGTTTTTAAAATTTGGTTTAAATGTCGTTTTGTCAGACTACTGTCGCAGGTTAGGGGGCAGGTTGATGTTTAACCCCACCACATACTTTGTGAGTGTTCCAAGCTTATTTGGCTGATAGTTGTTATATTTGAATATCAGAATTAATTTTTGAAGCCTTTTACAGTTTGATATCCATTTATATTGAAGGCCTTGAGGTTTGAGATTTATATGTTTTGGATGTCCATTTCATGGACAATCATACCACTCTCCCTTTTCTATATAAACATTGGTCACATTTAGTTGGCAAGTTTTCACTCCTGTTTTAAGCTCACTTGTGCCATATATCTTTTTAGGCCAAACCCAACAAGAAGCATCTATGGAAGGTCCTTTGCAATGAAAGACTATTCTGATTTGCTGATATATAAAAAAAAAAAATCCCCCACTACCACTTTACCAAAAGGATTAAAATAACATGGAATATGTTTAAGGTCAAGTATAAAGTTTTCTTATTTTGTCCTAATTGGATAAAAACATGGCCTCCATGAAAGATTCTTGTTCTGATTGGCTGATGCATAAAAAACTGAAATTGCTTGGCCAAATGTAACATTAGTTGATGGGATTGATTGATTGTTGCTTAATGTCCAGTAGCAAATATTTCAAGATGAGAGCATATTAATGAATGATGATGATGAATGAACCCTGCTTTGTACTAGACCGACACGTTGAGCCGGATTTTTAACGTGCTACCTCATGAAATCAACAGTCCGAAGGAAGAGATGCCACTTTACCCAGATACATTATTCTGACTCTGGGCTGACCAGTCTTTGCTCTTTCTCCTAAATGCTGCATGCTTATCACCAAATACCAATTTTAATGTCTTTGGTTTGACCCAGCCAGGGTATTTGGCTGGAAATGAAGTTTCCTCATTTCATACTACAGTGTACCCTATTATAAAGGTGGTCCCTCACTAGTTGCCATATTTCTGCAAGGTTTCTTTTTCCAAAGTTACTATAGATTCCATGTAAATATTTCCTCAATCCATTGCCAAGATTTGGCCTGGTCCCAAAGGTGGCAACATAAGAAGGGTGCACAGTAATTCAACAATAAATAATGCAGCCATACATGGTTCTTGATTCTGATTGGCTGAAACATAAATATATCTGCCAAATAGAACAATCTTAGGCTGTTCTTTAATGATCAGATAAAAAATATGACCACCAGGGATGATACTTGTTTCCGATTGGCCACTACATTCTTGAAACTGCTTGATCAGATGGAATCGGGGTTGCCACGTACATGGGAAACAGCCGGGTATTCAATAAAAGGTATTCCTCCCAGTCGGGAAATGTCCAGGAAAAATAGAAAAAATCTGGGAAAGATCCTTGAACACGAAATTGCATTAATTGAATTTAACTTTATTACCTCCCTTTCACCAGTATTGTTTTGTCCAACAAAAGTTTGTCCCAAAGTAACGATATGAACATATTTGGGGCGATCCAACCTTTGCCAATTTCATCATGGTATAGTCTGCAACTTGTCATTGCTAGATATCCTTGAATTTCAAGAGTGAAAAAAGTGGCAACCCTGTGGAATGGAATATTTGGCATCTTTGGGAATAACTTGTAATGCTGAAAAACAATTGTCACTTGGCCATTATAGCAATACAGACTGGACATACTGAGCCTTTAATTGTGACACTGGTTTTTGTAAATCAGTCATAAGCATTTATACGGCTTATCTGCTTAACCTTTATTCTCCATGTTAAACAAACTTGATTAACATTACTAATAGACATTGTTCCAATCCTTTCATACAAACAGATGTTGATCCATTTCTCAGTGTTGAAAGGTACATTGATCTGTATTCATTTGACCATGAACCGTTTTCATAGTTGTTTGGACTGTCAAGTTGATTAATTGGCTGTTTATTGTGATAGATAAAATATCTAAGAGTAAAGACCACTCTACACACTAGTTTAACTGTAAACAAGTCTAACTTGTCATATAACGGTTCCTTTTTACAAAAACAAAGTCCCAGTTTTTAGAAGTATAATTTAGGGCAATAACTCGCTTGACAATCTAAACCAAATGACATTACAAATTCTGAAGATCTCCAACTAACAGAAAACATTTAGTATTAAATAATAAATGGAAAAAAAAACTTTACAGTATGATGCTTTTGTCATCATTAAAGTATGTTTCACTGAACTCTGAGTTTCTCATGTTTTGGCTATTATTTCTTAAAGCAATAACAAAATGAAGAATGAGAACTATCTTACCGGCAATACAATTTGGTGTTCGAAGTATCACAGGTGTCATTGTTTGTCCTGTGCTCATGTGAAAATTGCTAAATTTTGTAAAAAAATTAGTTCTGTAGACGTCTAAATTCTTGCATTCCTGGCACTACGCATGAATATATGCCAATAGATATAAAACCTAACAAAATATATTACATTTACTAAAATTCACAAATTCTGCGAACAAAAATTATTATAATGGAAAACGACAAAATTTCCATATGAGGAGAAAAAAATATGAGTATGTATAAAAATTTCGAAATATACAAATTCTAAGTCTTTGGGCTTATTGAGTTAAGTGCACTAATGGGGTTGTGGTGTTATCTGTTTCATGTTTTGTCACTGA
>JARWCS010000007.1:8971470-8986635 GCA_034783895.1 Geukensia demissa | reverse complement strand
AAGTTCGTCGTACATTTGTAAATACGTATTATTAACACATAAATCATGGTAGCCTTTTATTTATTTCGAATCATTCTTAAGTTGTTCAATTTGGACACAATTTATAAAAAACGAGTGTTGTTAAATGTCTTTTCTTGGAATTTATGCATACATGTACTTCCGGTCATCTCGGCAAATTCCGCTATTACGATATATAATGATTCATGCCAAAATATGACGAAATGTTGATTTTGCCTCACGCAGTGACAGTAAACGCTTGACGTGTCCTATTATCTCGTACTCAACTGTTTGTCGGCATCGCAGATCGAACTTTTGAAGTACGGTTGTTGGAGTTCCTGTCAATATTATACTTCCATGATTATATTAACTAAATAGCAAAAAAACAAAATTAGCCAACCTAAAAGCATGTTACCCTAACCAAACATTGTTTTCTGTGAGCACTGCTTATGTACAAAATAAAAACATGAACTTGGAAGTAAAATTACACTAATGACCCCCAAAATTTTGGGGTCGTTTTATGTAGAATTATTTATTTCTCATCTGATCGAAAAGTTCCTTTGTTCACCTTTCAAAAGTCATTGTGCTGAGCTCGTATCATGCTATGCTTACAAACCACCTCAGTTTGTTCCTAGTCTTGATATGGTTAATATTTAATAGAAAGGATATACAGATAATAAAATAAGTAAATTGTTTTGTCCCAGAAATTTGTTATATATATCCATGTTTTATTGTAGTTTTATAATCTCCATTGATAGTCATACTTTTATACATACATGTATTCTCCCTATTTTTCCATGTTTTAATCTCAAAAGTACATCAATAGGTTAATGTGCATTTTCCTATTAAGTATAGAAAAATGTAAGATTGCCAAATAAAAATGTAAACAAAAACACTCCATTGCATCAAGCTACACAGTATTATGTAAGGACACTGTGCCAATTTCATACTACTCTCTTGGCCCCCTTCCAAAGTCCACCAAGTTTAAAGTTGGCACAGTTTGTATGCATGTATAAACATACTGGTAGATAAAATTGCATGTGAAGGGTACATGTGTATGTACATGTATATATGTAGAATATGTAAAGTACACGCATATGGCATATGTTGCACAGGAACAGGCTTTGGCATCAGAATTTCTTTGCCACTGGTCCCTCAGAAAATCAACTACCAGTTGAACCTCCTTTTTGTGTGTTTCACTTAAGATATCAGGGGGTAAGGTGGTAAAATGGCAGTCTCCAACCAAATTGACCCTGTGTAGGCAATAGGGCATTCACATGTCACATGTAAGAACAACAATTATCACAACAAAAATTGTAGAGGAGTAAATTTGATATCTAAGCTTTCATCATTAGAGGAGTAAATTTGATATCTAAGCCTTTATCATTAGAGGAGTAAATTTGATATCTAAGCTTTCATCATTAGAGGAGTAAATTTGATATCTAAGCTTTCATAATTAGAGGAGTAAATTTGATATCTAAGCTTTCATCATTAGACCATAAATCTAATTTTAGAGGACAAAATAAGTTTCTGAAATATTTTTTGTTGGTAATGACATAGGAACTTCTTTTGGAAGCCTTCAGCTAAATTATCGAATTGGAACAAAAATTCTAATTAATGTTGAATGGTTCCTGGTTGGTTATCAAAAGTACATACACACTTATACACTGTATACAAGGCAAGACTTATTGTTTTTCATGTCCAATGTCCTATTCAGCTTGCATTGCAGCAAACTAGTTTTCTTTGCAAACGGACAGGGAGATCACTTGCTTAATTTGAAATTTTTGGAAAGGATTTTTGTTGAATGCTCTTTGTTGTGTTTATTTTTGTCAGTCCCTGATTATTTTACTGGTGGAGATGGTCCCCAGCCGGGTCAACCCAAAGACATTAAAACTCTCTGCTGAGCAAGAGCAAAGACTGGTTGACCCAGAGTCATGAATAATGTGTCAGGATAAAGTGGAATGTCTTGTTGCGGACTGATGCTTTCGTGAGCTAAAATGTTAAAATGTTAAAAATCTGGCTTATTGTGTCTGTCTAGTACATTCCTTGTCATTCATTAATATGTAATTGATATGCAGGAAATATTTGCTGCTGAACTTAAGCAAAATACCACTACATGTTTACAGAATGAAATCACAAAAGACTTTGTAACAAACAAAGCAAAATGCTTTTGACTTGCATCACATGCGATAAGGTTTGTCATTTACCTGCCCAAGGTTGATGGTCCCGCTTCCCCTACCAACAAAACAGGCCACCAAGATATGACTGAAACATTGTTGAAAGAAGGTAGCATTATTTTACTAGTAAACCCCAATTGAAAATAAATTTTTCTTTGATAAATAGCTTTGATGGTGCCAACAGTCCAAGTTTTTTGTTCATAGTTTTTGATGGAAACATTGGTAGTGTTTACATTTACTCATTCATGGATAAATCTCATTTCAACATGTATTTAATTTTTATGTAGTGTATTTTTGTTGAACCTCTAAGTCAAAAGGAGGTTAGGGTACATTTATTGTTACAGCCAGTTTGCTGTTTTTCAGACAACAAATTGTCCAAATTCTTTATTTTCTGATGTTCTATTATGACTAGATATAGAACTTTCCATGGTTTCCTGTTTTGCAGTCGTCATCTTATTTACTTCATATCTTGCCCTTTTCATACATACAAGAGGTGTAAAAACTTGCATTTATTTTTATATGTGAATTATACTGTTTACATGTTTGTCTATATTTTTCTTTTTCCAATTGCAGATTTTCCTGTCCCAGTGCAAGTCTGATGCACAGACACAAGCTATGTTAGCTGGGACTAGCCCTCCAAGCAGTAGTACACCAGCTCCACCAATAAATGATGACGAACTGGTTGCCATGACAGTCAAAGAGTTAAATAAACTCTTGAAGGGGCTGCCTAAAGATGAGATGATCAAGTTAAAGCAGAGACGTAGAACGTTAAAAAATCGAGGATATGCTGCAAATTGTCGTGAAAAGAGGATGACACAAAAGGAAATTCTTGAAGGAGAAAAAGACGGTTTAAGAGCAGAAGTTGAACGATTACAGCGAGAAAATGATGTGGTCAAATTAGAGTTGAATTCACTGAAAAACAAATATGATGCTTTACAGAGATTTGCAGAAGCCAACAGGATAAGAGTGTTATCACCACCTATCATGTACTCTACTGGTTTCCCACACATTGTTAAAACTGAACCCAGTTTGGGGTAACCACCATTTAACATTCCTCATTGCTCACCTGTACATAACATTGTCTATTATCATTAATTTATTACAAGTGTTGATATCAACACAAAATTGACAATTTCCTAAAGGAAGATTGCTGGTTGCTCATTTGCCTTATAAGGTTTAAAATGTGTTCAGACTTTTTGTAATTTTTTATAGTATGTAAATTGTAAGGGTCATTGATAGGTTATGTGACAATTACATAATCCAGACAAAGTCTTGTTAAGAACTGATCATTCAATTGGAGCATGTCCCAATATCTGACTTTCATTATATATTCTGTTTATTTATAGTTTAGTCATGTGATGTCCTGATTTTCCCACATCTTGTTTATAATAATTTGGAAGTTCATTGACATTATGATAGTGCAAACGGTGTAAGAATATTAAACAGGTTAGCCCACATAATAATATCATTTATACATGCAGTTACTGGTATGTGAAGAAAATCCCATTGAGGAAATCTGAGAATTATGAAGGACCAATGTAATTAATTTAGGCTGGAATAGACTCAGTTTTTCTACTCTTAAGCATCTTGAAAATCTTTTTTTTAACTCTGACCTCCAGACCTCTCCGACTGAGAGCATTAATTTGCTGTGTAGGACATTAATAACTTTCACCACCCCCCTCCTTTGACTTCCGATGTTGAATGGTCAGTTCTAATTTGACTGATTAATATGGTGCTGTAGAGTTAGCAGGTTGTTTATTTGCAGGTGTCTGGTCATATGGATGTTTATTTATATTGTTTCAAAGGTTGTGATTTAAGTCTTCAATTCTTTTATTATTTTATTCACTGATCTTGGATCCCATTCATTGTAAGGGTACAAGGTAAAGAATAGGATAATAAAAGAAATTTTATTTGAAGATGGGGATATATTATTGGAACATCATGTACATAATTGACTTATTTACAATGAAGTGAACTATTTGCACTTTAATAGCTATATATGGATACATAATATCATGTCAGTTTCTGAAGCAAAACAAAGGTTCTCATATAACTGGATATATAAAAAGGTGAAACCGTGTTATAGCAATAAATGATTTGGTTGTATACAGGGGCGGATCCAGGGGCACAGGCCCCCCTTTGAAATGCAAAAATGATAAAAAAAAATTTTGGGGTAAATTGTTATCTTAATCTCCATTAGAAATTGATGAATCAAGTGGTCTACAAAAAGTGTCCCCCTTCCAAAAGTCTGGATCCTCCTCTGGTATACCTTGTATTGACATACTTGATAACTGGATTGTTATAAAATTGGTTTAAAATGACATTCCCTGAAACTATTTGGTAACCTAAATTCTGTATGTGCATGCATTGGGTATATGACTACTGTGATAGTAGAATAATTTACTATAGGACCAACAAATATTCAAATGTTGATTACATAATATAGATGTTTGAGATAGAATTGTAAACTTTGTACGTGACATCAAGAATGTAAAGTGATAGTTCTGATAATATATCCATGTTTAAGTTTCCATTCCTTATTGCCTTGCAATAATGTCTTATTTTTCTGTTAATTCTTGTTTTATTTTCTCAGTCTCTATTCTTATTTTTTTAAAGTACATATTGTACCAGAGATTGGATGGAAGGATTCATGTTAAAATAATTAGAAGACATTATTTACAGAATATAGTTTAAAACTTTATCCATAAAGTTGCAAAAAACCTATAAAAATATCTTAAGATTTATTTTGGTCTGGTTTTCAAAGCTCATATGGAAAACAGCTGCCCAACCTTGTGGTATAGAAGGCAATAAATAATGGGCTTTGATCATGCCATCAGAGTTAGGATGTTCTACATTCCAGTGACCCAACAATAGTATGGTTAGTTAATGCACTGAGTTAACTCCTCAAGGATTGCTCTGGGGTACATTTTTTTGTAACCAGATTTAATTAAAATAGTCATTAAAAGTCATTTTAGAAGAAAAAAATAAATTGAATTTCTTTTGTAACCAGAGCATTTATCTTGAGATATGGTTATGTACACATTGACATGAGAGGCAATTCTATAAAGCATGGGAAGGTGTTTGGTATTGACCATGTATAATTCTTTTTTATAAAAATCTGTACTTAATCAACTTGAAGGAGTGCTGCCTCAAAACTCATTCTGAGAAAGAACATTGTATGTCAGATAACAACAGTGTAATAAGTGCAGGTTACCTGTCAGATTTAAATTTAGTATGTTTGTCAGATTATTACAAAAAACTATAAAAGAAACCAGGAAGTCAACAAAGACGTTTTTTTATAACTCAGTCATTAGGGTAAAGTAAAGTAAATGACGTCAGACCACATTTAAGCTTTATTTTGTATTATATATCACAATGCCGTCCATTAATGTATATTTATAAATATGTTGTAAGTAGTAACCCAGATGATTGAAACAGGTGCTTGTACACCTGTGTTTGATCCACTCCCAAATGACTTTTATGATCAGCGATCATCAGAGAAAATGTTAACTTTGATAATTTGTTTTATCTTGTGTTGTTATTTATGGTTAAAATTTTCCTGTGTTTACATAATGTAAAGTGTTATATAATGATCTTCAATATTGATCATAAGAATAGAAATAGCAGTGATCTCATAATATGACGTGTTATGGGTGTATCCGAGTTTGTGGTTAATGAAACCTCTTCACACTAGGATATGACTACTATTGACAACATTTTTCTCCTTTTAAATCGCTCGATTTAAATATACCCTACTTATGTATTTTAATTCTCTACTGGAGCTTGTCAGTAAGTGGGAATTTGCAGGTCAGACAAAATTTCTGTCAACTCAGCTGAAAAGTTTTATACAAAGAATTGCCTACTCAGCTATTCAACATTAAATACAGTACAAAGGATCAATACTTAAAGGAGAGTTGCACTAGAAGAAAGGGTGGGGTGGAGATGCGATCACATACCCCTGAATAAAGAAGGAATTAAACATGCCATTTAACCTTTATCTGCTTTTTGTTGGAAGTTTTAAATGCTTGAAAGTCTACTTTTGAAAAGTCCTCGATATATATAGGATTGCTGGCTATTGTCACTAGTAGTCATAAAGTTCAATTTAAAGGAAATACAAAATGTTACACTCATATTTAAATGATTTTTGTAAAGTCGATACAATTTTTTGTTTGATTTCTTGGTTAATTTAGCAACCACAGCTTGCTCATTTACATCGTTCTTTATCAAAAAATATTCTAATGAAGAGAAAATTTAACAATTGGCCAACAATATAAGTTCAGTATATGTATATCAGGACAATTCATTCTAAACAAACAGATACACCCCTGTTAAATTCCTTGATAGGAATGTGGCTGTAGATATGTCTACATGTCACTTCAATAAACGTATATATAAATCATGTCACCTGTATTTTTACCTGTACAGGTAATAAACACCTGATATATTTCCTGGTGTTGTGAAATTTAATGTTTGTATATTGGAATCAATTCTGCTGATCAAACAAAAATATACAGAAAAAAACCATATACAAATTAAACAATTTAATAATTGAAAAGCATTCTGTTAATTTTTTTTGGTGTAAGATGAACAATGATTTTTTGTGAAGGATTGTGTTCAGTTGTGAATGTTCTTTTGCATTTAGTTTGCAAGGGAGTTAATTATATAAGGTATATAGGACAGGATGCAATATTTTTGTGTATATTTTATTTAATGAATGTGATGTATGTGTTGATGAGTTCGTGGGGCAGCTAATGGTTCATTTATTGTATAGTTATTTTGTATCATTTATCTTCCATTCATTTCTTCAAAGGATAAACATTGTCAGACAATTTTAATACAGTTTGTCTGTGATAAGGGTCTTATTTGTAGTTTGAAACTGTCCACATCTTCATTTGAGAAAACATCAATGCATGCAGGGTTTTCTTTTCAAGATGCATGTATTTAAAACTTGATTGCTGTATTAGCAATATAGCTGTAATAGAATTTATTTTGGAAATGAAGGACATGAGAACTTAAGTCATATAAGTTATTGATATAGTTGGTTGTACCACAAATAGAATTTTATTTTTGGAAAGACCGTAAGAGTGGAGAATTTATATAAATGAACACAGGCTAATGATGGTTTATCCTTTGGACAACATTTTATACTAGTAGATGTAATATTATGTGATGAACACAGACTATTGATGGTTTATCCTTTGGACAAGATTTTATACTAGTAGATGTAATATTATGTGATGAACACAGAATATTGATGTTTTATCCTTTGGAAAACATTTTGTACTAGTAGAATTATGCATTGAATCATTTGGATATTGTAGTGCTATTTTTGACCGAGTGCTGTGATTGACATTACATTTCCATGTCTGTTTTATTGTTTTATCATTGTTATAGAAAACAAGATTTGCTGTGTTCTTTCAGCATTTGGTTTGAAACATGCAGAAGTTCATGTACATATGTATATGTAATTCTTATTGTAAAATCACAAAAAATGAACTGATTTTTTGTTGTTGTAAAGGTTCATTGAATTTTCATTTGACAGTCAATTTCAAAATGATTTTGTAAATGCCAAAATTTGTGTAAATTCCTGATCTGAAATTTCAACATATTCATTAATTAATCTGCAAAAATCAATGACAATAATGTACATCAAAATGCATTTAATAAAACAAATTCTCAAAGCAGGTAGATTTTGTTTATTTACCCCTTCACAACAGTTAGGTTATCTGCCCATCGTTTGTGAACTCTTGCCAAACTTGTTCATGTTACTTGGTCAAAAGTGAGGGTTAGTCACATTCAGTAGTAATTACTACCAGTATAGCAACAGAATCTAAGTAACCACTGTGGTTAGATATCCATTTTCATTTGTGAAATTGATGTTTCGTTAAGGTCAATCCAGTCAAAATGACAACCGTGGTTTTAATCTTTCTACTAGAAATCCTTGGTTAGGCAGCTATCTTGTTATCAGCAACATTGATATAACAAAATCACGATAGAATATATGGGCTATTGAGTTTTAAGCTGAGAGATACATACTCCATATGCAGGTGCAGCTGGAATTATGCTACACATTAACGGAGAGCCCACAAAGGAAATACCGGCACAGTCATCTTTCTTGTCATAAAACTTGGTTTTCACTCAGCACTCCCTCTCAATTAAGATATGAGCCTAGGTATGAAATAGACTTTTCTGTTTCTGTACCATACTTGATTCCAAGTTCAATGGGATAGGTGCGACTAACATAGTAAAAATTGGTGATAGAACAACATCTATATAGAAGAACCTGAAGCCAAAATATATTATAAAATTAAGCTTTGTGTTGTGCTAGCATGTTTTATACAAGTCCCTGACAATTCATAACTAGGGTCTTTAAGAGACTGTTCATAATCAGAAGACTTGAAGTAAAACGAACCCTACAAAATCTAGGGTGAGTTCAGGTGCTCTGGAAGGGTAAGCTACTCCTGCTCCACTAGTGTAACGGTCGTGTTAATCAGTAGTCAACATAAAATAATAGATATTAGCCACTTTTCATTTTTTAGCCAAATTCTATGGCCAAAAATGTGTCTTTGATTGAAATATGACTATTTCAAGTGGCGTATCTCTGGAACCACAAAAGCGAAATAGGTCATTTTTAAACAATACCTGTATTTTTAGGTCCTCAACAACATAGCCAAATATCAACTTGTTCCATTGACGTTGATAAAATTGATCAAAAACTTTTTGAGACATATTGATGGACTGACAGAGTTAATACTTAATGTCCCTGGCCCCTAAGACCAGGACATACATGTAGATATCTATATCGAAAAAAGAACAAATGGATAAAAAATCTCCAAAATACAGGAAAATTAGCAAGAATTTTATGCATTTTAAATAAAACGTTTCTTAGATCTTATTTAGATATTTCACAAGCCAGTTAAAATTGGGAGATTCACTTCGGTAGAACTTATTTTACATGTTTGTCTGATATCTGATACTGACAAAATAATCAACAAATATCTTAAAATAGCACAAACACCACATTTTATTTATAAATAATAACAACAAAACACACACAGTGTATAACACAAAATGTTTACTAGGCGGTGGCAATGATTAGAAATGATTTTACATAACATCACCATGGAATGGCTTAGTTTTAAATCTTTCATGAATTAATTTAAATGATATCAAAGTGTGACAATTTTGTTTTTTTTTAAGTATGTAAACTTTAATATTTAATTCAAACCTCAAAAACCACTACAGGTTCCAATAAAAAATATTTTTCAAATGTGTAAAACAAGTGCACTCAATATTATTAATTGTGAATGACAATGCTCCATAGTTTTTGAAATTTCCCTTGACTGATTATCTCCCTTTTACAAATCAAAATGAAGCATGAGTTACTACATGTCAAGAATACAAATAAATGCATGGCAAGAATGGTTGATTAAAGCACTACACAACACTATTATATAAAGGGTTCCAGACTAGAATAAAAACATTCATGACTAGATGTTTGTTTTTTACAAATGATTTCAGTACATGTATTATTATGATCAATATTAATAAACACATATATCAGTCAATAGTACCATCCAAACAAGGAGTAATATATCAAATATAATCAATCAATAATATTATCCAAAAAAGTAAAATGTATCAAATCAAATCAAAACTGTTAACAGTTTCTGTTGCTGTAAAATACAAAAAGAACTGAGTAATATTTCAGTTGTTTTGAAACTAAGTATTAACCAGAGGCTCCCAGGAGCCTGTGATCGCTCACCTGGATTAGAGTTGCTGTGAACAAAGATTTAACACATTGCTTGATAATTGTCTGCTTGTTTTTCAAAATAATAGTAGTCCAATACTGGTTTCTGAAAAGAAGATGAAAATAAGAAATTCTCACAGGGTCCAATGTTAAACTAAGTTTCCTCATGGCAGCCATTTTGAATTTCTCATCGGCATCAATTTCACAGATCTGACAAAGGACCACCTACTTAACTTTTCTGTTGTGTTAAATCTGTTCAGTGGTTTAGAGAAGATGAAAATGTGAATTTCCCATATGGCCCAATGGTAAACTAAGTTTGGGCATGGCGGCCATTTGAATTTCCGATCGGCAAATGATTCACAAGTTAAGTAAAGGACCATCTAACAATCATTTCTGCAAAGTAACAATTCAATCCACTTTGTAGTGTAGTTACTGATAATCAGAACACATAATTTGCCCTGTCGCCCATGTTGAATTTCCTTTCGGCACCAATTTCACAATTTCACAAATCTCGAAAAGCACCACTTGGCTAACATTCCTGCCAAGTTTGGTTGAAATCTGTACAGTTGTCGCAGAGAAGAAGATGAAAATGTGAAAAGTTAACAGACGACGACGCCCAAAACAACGACAGACGCAAAGTGATGACAAAAGCTCACATGGCTCTTTAGACCAGGTGAGCTAATAAAGGACTAAAACCACCAACCCCCGTAATTGGCCTAGTAAATGGTACTAATTATGCTCATCAAATATATAGTCCTTTATTTAGATCTTTTACTCGATTTTTATTTCCCCTTTCCCTTTTTTACAAGATGTACATTTTCAAGTTACATTATCAGATGCAAGAAATTTTATAGTTCCCTTAATTTTCATACAGGAGTAATGAAACTAGTTGTTGGATGCATCACATACGATGCTTTGTTGAGCTACAATTTCGGACTAGTGCCTATTCTTCCCCCGGCACAACCTTTGAATAGGGGAATTCGAGTATTTATACATCCCGCTCGAACCAACGGACGCCCCTTATGCAGGGGTTCTACCTGCAGGCAGAGAAACCAAACGGCCTACTTCTATACCCCGGCCGCCCTCGGGGGTCCATTCTGAGTGTGAGGCACCAGACGGGTCAAGTAAAAACGTAGAACCCATAGGTTTGAACAAGCAAAATGTGCTTAAGGATAACTCAGATATTTTTTATGAAGTTGGTCTTTTACCAGGGGAAGTTGACATTCATGTAGACCCCAAGGTAACGCTGGTTATACATGCGCCCCGCAGAATCCCTGTTTCGATAGGTGAACGGCTAAAATCAGAACTATATAGGATGGGAAAAATTGAGGTCATAACTAAAATTGAAGGACCTACCCCTTGGGTTAATTCTTTTGTAGTTGTTGAGAAACCAAATGGTAAGCTTAGGATATGCCTGGACCCAAAGGACCTGAATTATGCCATACAGCGTCCACATTACCCCATGCGAACACTTGAGGACATCTTGCCCCTGTTGTGTATTTTACCCATGTCGATGTTACCTCATGGTATTGGGCCTTGTGCTTATCTGAGAAGTCCTCATTTTTTACCACTGTTAATACCCGATATTGTCGGTATAGGTTTATACGACTCCCTTTGGCCTAAATTGTTCACAGGACCTGTTTCAATCTAAAATCGACGAATGTTTCTCTGGTCTAGAAGGTGTTACTACAATAGTCGATGATATTTTAGTTTATGGTTCTAGCAGAGTCGAACATGACAGACTCTTCAGAAAAGTCTTGGACACTTCACGCAAGATGGGCATCAAGGTTAAAAAAAGATAAGCTTGAAGTAGGAGTCAATGAGGTATCTTATTTCGGTCATGTGTTGTCCTCAGAAGGGGTCAAGGCTGATCCAAACAAGGTCAAGGCTATTTCAGATATGCCACCCCCTCAAACAAGTTTGAGCTGGAGACAGTCCTTAGTATGATCAACTAAATGTTCGAACCTAACTTAGCTGAAATTACAAGCCCTATGAGAAGTCTGCTAAATAAAGATATTGAGTTTAGTTGCAGGGTCCTGTACTATGTTATTATGACCCTACAAAGGACTTAACTTTACAATGCGATGCATCCAGGAACAGTTTTGTTGCAAGATTCAAAGCCCACAGTATTTGCTACTAAGTCCTTAACTACATCTGAGATTAAATATGGGCAGATTGAAAAGGAGATGTATGCAATGGTATTTGGTTGAAAAAGATTCCACCAATACATTTATGGTCGCAAAGTCAAAGTAGTAACTGACCACAAACCTTTGGTCTCAGTTAGGAAAGTCACTATAAGATGCCCCCGCTAGAAGCAACGTATAATCCTACAATTGCAGCGTTTAGACCTGGAAATTGTGCACTTATAGGGTAAACACATCCCTGTAGCAGACAATCTATCACGTGAATTTTCTAACACATGCCCAGGTTTTTTGAAAGTTTTGAGGGACAAGTGCACATGGTTATTTCAAATTCACCAATAAGTGATAGGAAAAAATCTGAATTTGAACAGGCATCACTTTCTGACCCACAGTTGAAAATTTTGAGGTCTACAATTTTGGAAGGTTGGCCAAATGTACGTCATGAATGTCCATTCGAAATATTAGATTATTGGAATTGTAGGGATGAGATAACCTTTATAGATAGTTGATCTTTAAAGGGAACAAAATTATCATTCCTAAAGCGTTAAGGCCACAAATGCTTGACAAAATCCATGCGGGACACATGGGGGTAGAGAAATGCATACACAGAGCACGTGATTTTTTTTGGCTAAAATGGCTAGTGCATGAACAGATATGTTGTTGAACTGTACAATTTGTACGCTAATTGCAATGAGCCCATGGAGCCTCATGATATTTCAAAATACATGTATCCATTGCAGGTAGTTGCTACTGATTTGTTTTATTTTAATAATGACTTTGCAATAGTGGTAGGTTACTACAGTACCTATTTTGAAATATTTACGTTACACAACCCAAAGAGTGTATCTGTTATTAACAAACTGAAATGTATATTTTCTATGTTTGGTATCCCTGAAACGTTATATTAGATAATGATCCCCAATTTTTGTCAAGAATTTTCTGATGTTTCCAACAATGTGATTTTGAACATGTCACATCAAGTCCACACTATCCAAAGTCAAATGGCCTGGCAGAAAAGAAAATGTACAAAGTGTCAAAAAGATATTTAAAAAATGCCACGAGGACTCGTCTGATCCCAATTTACCCCTGTTAGAATATCGCACTTGCCCTTTTCCTTCTGGCTTAATTCCATCTCAATTACTAATGAGTAGAGCCCCCGAGAACGGCCGGGGTATAGAAATAGGCCGTTCGGTTTCTCCGACTGCAGGTAGAACCCCTAATTAAGGGGCATCCGTTAAATCGAGCGGGATGTATAAATACTCGAACTCCCCTTCTCAAAGGTTGTGCCGGGGAAAGAATAGGCACTAGGTACCTCCGTCATTGAGGCACTAGTCCTCTAAAAGGGGCGTCCCTGATTGTGGGGGATGTATAAATTCGCAATCCGTCAGTAGGGAGACGTTAATGATACCCCGTGTTTGGGAAAAGCCACGTCTTAAGCACGCTAAAGACCCCTTGTAACAGCTCTTTTTGAAAGGTCCGTAGGCGGCCAGTTATAAGGCTAAATTTTCCGCCCCTATCAAACCCTTAATTTTTTCAGTGGCAGTCTAAAATCCCTCCCTTACCGGTCCCTTGCTCAAAGTCTACATATTGATTTATTGTTGAACTTATTTTCGTCCTGAATATGCATGAAATATTTGCCACTGGACGTTAAACAACAATCAATCAAACAAGTTAGCAAACAATAAATCAATATGTAGACTCTTAACAAATGCCCGGTAAGAGAGGGTCTTTTAGGCTGCCACTGGAAAAATTGCGGGTTGGTTAGGGGCGGGGTTGATCAAAATATGGCCCATTCTCAAACTGAACACTCTGAACCTTCAGATAGTCAATTTGACGACATGTTTTTTCTAATGCAATCAAACATTTGCCAGCTAGACCGTAGAACATTCAAAAAAGAACTTATCAAAACCACAGATGTACAAGACATGAAACCCATAAGAAAGTCACTGTTCGATCTTATCCGTAAACGTGAAACAACTTATCATGACAATAAACTAATCGAACGAACGCATACAAGCGGTACAGCTCTATCCGATAGACTGGCGGATGACATATACATCATATATCACTATCTGGAGGGAGACAAAACCGCATCCAAACTTCGACAGTGTATATCAAAAAGTACAAGTAGAAGGGGACTATTAGTGCTGACGACGACAGTTCTGCAATACATGAGATATGCCAAAAATTGACTAATAAATAAAATATTAAAAATTCAGAAAACTCTGTGATCTTGAGTGCCCTATTTGAACTAAAGCAAAGCTTTATAGAAACGACAAAACAAACAAACGATAAAATTGATGTGTTAAAAAAGAAACTAGACAATGAAATTCAGTCTTTAAAGAAAACGTTGAAAACAAAGGAAGATGGAGTGACATATCTAAAGCTCAACTAGATGACATATGGGCGCAAAACACGAAACTTAATGCAGAGCTTAAGCTGCAATCTCAAGAGATGAAGAATATTCATGAAAATACCAAAGAACGCGAATTTCAACAAATTTTGACAAAAATAGCAGGTCGTATAGATGCTTTTGATGGAAAGTGTAGTGAAATAACGAGAACCAGAACAAGACAAGTTTCTGACTTTGTAAAATTAGGCAGTGCGACAAAACATCAAGACGATATTGTGCATATTGAAGATGACAATGAAGCTACAGGTACCACCGACACTCGTACTAACAAGAATGCATCACATGTAAGACAAAGTATACCATTATCAAACGAACAAACATTAGACCCCCTAGACACACATACACTCGAGGAGCCTAGAAATACATACGCTCAATTTCAACTAATGATACATGTAGAGGTTCAGGTGGTACGGCTTTACTGATAAGAAAAACACTTGGTTTTAATATAAAAAAATCTATGCTTAGATAATGATCGAATGTGTGGTGCTATATTGTACTAATATTTTAAAGATATTTGTGTTATATGTACTCTGTTGCCATCCACTAAATGAATACTTGAAACACTTAGATATTTTATCTAGCTATTATGACATTCTTAATGAGGATTATATGA
This sequence comes from Geukensia demissa, assembly GCA_034783895.1. Lineage (NCBI taxonomy): Eukaryota > Metazoa > Mollusca > Bivalvia > Mytilida > Mytilidae > Geukensia > Geukensia demissa. The sequence continues at coordinate 8,971,544 of JARWCS010000007.1, read as the reverse complement.
CAATTATAGGTTGTGATTTTAATGTCGACCTTACACGTAAAACAAAAAGTGAAAAATGTAGATCCCTGACATAT
>JARWCS010000007.1:8888752-8904031 GCA_034783895.1 Geukensia demissa | reverse complement strand
TAGAAGTTTAAATTCTACTGTCATTTGGTGGGTGGCTGTCTCATGGACAATCATGCCACATCTCCTATTTTTTATAAGAGACTGCACCCCAACCACAAGAAAAGAAGAAGGAATTTACAAATCTAGATGTCTCCAAAATGCCTTCAACAAGGGTGGATATACCACATCTTGTGAAAAGCTCTAAATTGCCCTAAATAAAATTTGTGTATACGTAAAATAATACTGCTCTTACCCGAATATTATCAAAAATGTACATGTAACAAAGCATTAAACACAGACAAACACATATGTGAAGAGGAAAATAATTTTACAGTCATTGATATCTACATGACCTAAATTGTGTGTGTAAGTTTTCAGGTGTGTATGAATTATAAATGCAGCAATAAATGTCGATCACTCTACAGTTTTTGTTGTCGGTACAAAGGGTGACATTGCCACCAAAGTGGTGTTTAAATCAATGTATAACATCTGTGCATTTAATTTGCATGGTTTAAATGAAGCTTTTCCTGTTTTGGTATGTAAAAATACAAAATGCATAACTTGAAAAAAAAAACATTAACAATATGTACCTCATGGCTTAATTTTGAGTCTCTCTTCTCATTATTGCTTTGTAATGTTGCCATTATGCATAAAACCAAAGCTCTATTTATCCTAATTAATTCAAATCAAAATAACTTGTAAAGAGCAATTAACATGCACATACATTAAATTTGTTTTTAATAAAAAGTAGACAAACTATGTGGAATGTTTTTGTTACAAGTTGTACATGTTGTAATACAATGATACAGTATGCCTTTGTGAAATGTTGAAGTATTTATCATGTGTATCTTAGAGATGAGCAATGAGAGACCATTTAGTAGTTCTGATTGATAGATCATTTAGAAAGCAAATGTTACTCCTTAACCAAGTAAATGTATTTCTGACCTTCAATAAAGATGTGTTCACAATGTTACTTTAAATCAAACCTAAGTATAGTCCAGTGGAGATATTATAGGTCTGTGATGTTAAAATACTGTAAAAGCACTTTTAACCTAACTTTAGGATTTGGTTGCTCAATAAAACCAGACAATTCAGATCCAAACAAACACAGCATTTATATCACCTCTCCAGGTCAGGACAACATATTGAGTTTTCTTTGTTTCTTTGTGCTATTAATTATTCTCTTTGACTTTTTTTCCAATGATTTTTCTGCATTTATTATAATAGATATGCCTGAACAAAATTAACTGATATAATGTGGACCACCATCAATGTGCATTGTATGCAAAGATGGCCATCATACCCGAGTAGCAATTCAAGTTTCTATTTGATACATGTAGACATGATATATGTGAACGTGACATGAATTCAACATATACTGTATATGGCTGTAGATTTTACACACTTTTTTTTCCCTAAAAAAAATTCAAGGGGTTAGGGGTGCATATAATCTACCCCTACACAAAGTTAAGGGAGTTTCCCCAAGTTGTCTGATTGCCTATTCGTTTCCATTTTTATGATGTTAAATGAAATGAAAGATCTTACGCAATACTTGAAATACATCTTAACTTTTCATCAACAAGATCCATGTTGTTTCTTTAGACATTGGTATTTTCTATCCTATACTGATATGAGAGAACTTTGTTTGCATTATCCGTCATTAAATAACAAAACATAACATGATCTTTAACTGACAGTTGTAAGAAGTTTCAAAAGTAGTGTAAGTAAGGGCTCATTCATACTTCGTCCGTGATTGTCACACGATTACTGCAGGATGTTGAGCAATTTTTTCTGAGATTTGAAGTATAAAAAAATCAACAAGAAAAAATACCCATCAGTGTTTGCGCAATATCTTGCAACTGTCCCACAACAATCGATTTTGAAGTAAAAATGAGCACTAACTTTCGGTTGTAAAAAAGTAGCTATCATTGTTAACTTTCCTGAAATTACAGTAAAAATAATGAAAAAAAGTTCTCTTTGCCTTAAAGTTAAAAAAAAAACACAGATAAATTCAACATTGGTTTGCTATTATATAAACTCATAAAGATATTTTTACCGCACTGTTAACTTCGGCTTCCTCCACCAGTAAAACTGACCGCTGTAATATGACTGAAATATTGTTGAGTGGCGTTAAACCCCAATCAAACAAACAAACAAACCGCACTGTTTCTTCCTGATCGTAAATTTGTCACTATTTTTTGAAATTTTATCTTGTTTTTCAATGAAAAGATATTAAAACTGTTAGTTACAAAGAACTGAAGACTCTATTAGCCCAACATACAATATATTTACCGAAAATTAGTGAAAACTTACATGATCATGATGATCTTTACTTGGACATTCTTAACAAAAGTTATTGCATATCATACATGGGAACGTAACCACATTTTTTCCTGGGTTTTGGGGCTGAAAAGGCCCTACGTATAATGTACAAATGCGTATTATCTACAGCCAAATATGGTAATAACTCAGTGAAGATTTTAAAAACATAAAGAAAATGTGTTGACTGTTCATGGGACACAGTTTGCGCTCGTCCCGGAAAACAGGAATTAAGACAAATGAGGGACCTGAAAAGGGGAAATACAGTACAACTCACCATGGTAATGCTTCAGACAAGATATCCTACACAACAAAGCAACAGTTAATTGGTTCAACAGGCTACAAGAAGCTATCCCCCCATAAAAAAAAGTTTTTCTACTTTTTTGTCCAAATTTCCTACAGTAATTTGAAAGCATTATGAAATTATTAGGAAACTTGGGGGCAAAAGACGGCCATATCAAACCTTGTCCTTTTACTTTAAAGCATATGAATTTAATATAAATACCTACACTGTACAGTAACACTTACAGTAGTGGAGGCAATATTAGCAGCTTCCTGAAGTCCGTATATTTTGGCACCTATAAGAAGGACTCCATCAGCCCAAGCAGCACAATCCTCATGAACCCAGACCTCCTGTGGACGGGCAGACTCTTTACTTTTTCGTCTGCCTTTAGTAATTTTTGATTCAATACTATTGTTTAAACTTTGTCTTTTTTGTTTTCCTTTTTTATCTGAGGAACTGGGCCCATCATCATCCAAAAGACTGCCTTCAATGTAATATGGTCCAAATAAATCTCCCAAAAATTTGTAGCTACTGTGTTTTTGACATAAAACACACACCCAAGCTGTGTCCTCACCCACCTGTGATGCTGGCAGGTAAACTGATTTTTCTGAAGGTAATTTTGACATATGTACAGTAGAAACTTGCACAGAAGTTTTCTTGTTTTTTGATGCCTTGTCACGGACTTCTTCTAACTGCTGATTTACAACTGAACATTTTTCTTTTGGTGTTCCTGAATCTTTTATCCTTAAAAAAGGTCCAGTTTCTTTTACTGGAGCTTCTACTTTCTTTTTCCCTTTCTGTTTCATCAAGTTCATTGTCTTTTTTAACTTCATATTTTTGATGGAATCGTCCAATAATTTTCCACGAGATTTTGATTTCCCACCTTTTGAAATTTTGGGTTTAGATTTTGTTTTTGGTTTACTTTTTTTAGCACTAGGTTTATTTTCACTTTTTGATGTTGAAGGTTCTGGATGATCAACAATTTTATTAGATGTTCCCTTGAATGTTATAATATCAGAACCATCTCCCAAATTATCAGAACTATCTATTATATCAATACATATTTCTTTGGCATCTAAAATATCATTTGAGGAATCTGCACATTCAGATTTCACATTAGGTTTTTGATCACCACTTGCTTTTCTTTTCTTTTTATTAATATCCTCCACCTCAACCTCTTCATCTGAATCTACAACAATATCCTCAGATTTGACTTTTGTATTTGGCTTAGGATCGCCACTAGCTTTTCGTTTCTTTTTGCTCTTTTTTTCAATCTCAATTTCTTCCTCAGAGTCTAATGCAAAATCATCACCAAGATACATTTCATCACCATATTTAGAAGTTGAAATCCTTGTTCGTTTTGAACGCTTGCTACATGTACCTCTTTGGTTTTCGGTTTGACCCTCAGATACTTTCCCGGAATTAACAGCATTTTTTGTTTTCTTTTTTAGAAGCTTTGTATTACCATTTTTCTTGGAATGTCCAGGATTAGAACCCGATTTTGTTTTATTACACACAGGCTTGGGTGGTCTTATTAAATCACAATCAAATCCTTTACTAATATCACTATCTAAACTATTTCTATCCAAGCTCTCCTCATCAGAGATGTCGACGATTTCATTGTCTGATACAGATACATGGGAATTAATATCACGATGAATTTTATTGTACCGACTATAAGTATATTTCACATCCTTACGTACAAGTAAAATTCCATCATCATCACTATCTGATGCGTCCACATAATAAGGTGAAGCACTTGCTAATCTAGCTGGAATCTCCCTCAATATTCTCTTCTGTTCATTTTTCTCCTTTTTGTATTTTTGTTCATTTTTTAATTTGTTTACAAATTTAATTTCAGTTTTCTCCTGATCAATTTTTTGTTCATTTTCCACTAAAATGTCTTTTTTAGTGGTTTCTTCATCACTACAAACATCATCTGAATCATCAACACCATTCACCATACTTTTAACCTCGTCTTTCCGACAGTCAGAACTGATATCCGTTTTAGGCTGTTCATCACAGTGTATATTGTCACAACCATCCACAACAGAATTATCACAGATATTTTGTACAGGTTCGGAATCAATGTCATTTTCTGACTTTATATCATTATTTTGTACATCGTCTAATTTTATCCTACTTTCTTCAGAGTTAGTATGTGAATTTTCAGTTGAATGTTCTATATTATTAGTTTCTTGTGTCTGTTTTTTATTTGCTTCTTGTAACTTTTCAGAATTTCCATTGATTGCTTCCACTTGAGAATTTAAAGACTGTTCTAAACATTGAGACTTCTTGCAAGACTGCACATTTTCATCAGACTTATTTTGGAATGAATCTTCCATTTCTTTTTCACCATTTTGGTGATTTTCTGACTTATTTTGGCATGAATCTTCCATTCCTTTTTCACCATTTTGGTGATTTTCCTGAGAATATTCAACTGTTTTGTCTTGTTCATGATTACTATTTGAAAGGGTTTGTTTAGTCAAATTACTGCCCGTGTTACAAGGCTGCCCTAAATATTTCAGTTTTTGCCGATCTATATCAACTTCCACTTTTACTGTATTATCAGCAGAATTTTTAACAGCATCATCTGCGTAACTTTCTACAACAGTTTCTTTCTTTTTCAAAGAAGAGTTATTCGCAGAATCTGAACACATATTTGTTAAACTATTAGTTTGAGAAGGAATACTTTCATCACAATTTGAACCATCAGTCTGAAGATTTATCGATGCCGCCTCACTGATGGTGGGTGTACTTCGACTGTTTGAGTCGGCATCGCTATTCGAGTTTTTTTGGTTCTGATTAGGGGAGGAGGAGGAATCACTTACAATGCTTTTAGGATCAACAACTTGTTGATCTGGCAACATACACAATTTTTGTAATGACTGCAGTGGACTATTTGCAGTAAAATTTGTACCAGAATTTCCAACATTTTCACTGATGTATGTTTTATGATGTCCATGTTGTTGTTTATAATGAGGTGACGGTACAGGCGGACTTATTGGATTATTTTTAGGTGAGTAACCCATTGACGGGTGATGAGGTGATGGCATCATTTGTTGACTTGTAGATATATGCAGTTGTTGATTTATTGGTGTATTAACTGGTGACTGCATGTGACAGGGCGATCTCATGCTTCCTGCAGGCGAAGGAGTCGGAACAGGTGATTTTATGTTTCCACAAGCTGGTGGACTATGAATGGACCGTGGACTGGAGTTTGGTAAACTTTGTGCACTATGCTGAGATGCAGGGCTATGCATGTAACCTGGACTAACAGGAGATGTCCTTGCTGCATGAGGATTATGTGGAGATGTATTCGGGTAATTAAACTGACGATTCATTTGTTCGGCATTCGGCACATGATTTTGCATGTTGTAATGAGCAGTGACCGGCACATGATAAGGTGCTGACCTGTGTTTAGACAAAGGCACCTGAACAGTTTGACTTGGCTGATATGATGCTGCCATCTGGAGGATGTTATTAGCCACTTCCTGTGGATTCTGCTGACGAGCATGTAAATAAGATGCAGCAGTTGATGTGTGATTTTGCATTCTCGGCTGATTTTGGTTATAACCCATCATGGGTCCATATGAGCTGTTTTGTTGGTTGTACTGGCCCATCTGATATGGTCCTTGATTTTGGTTATTGTAAGGAGGGTATTGATGGTTCTGGGAATGTTGCTGGTACATATTGTCCATCATCTGTCCCCGGTGAGCTGCCATTATGTTACCCTGGTTGTTATTGTAGCCACCTTGGGACATATAGTTTGGATTCATGCTACCCTGTAATGTAGAAAAAAACTACTTAGTATTCAAACCTTTTCTTCACAAAAAGAAGTAATAAAACTTAACTAACATCAATGCAAAAATACATGCACTTCTTGCTGATTTTTGTACTGTACATTCTCGGTGATGCTGGAATATTTATTATTGCAAGTCCCTTTACAATTACCGTATTCCTTGTATTAAACGCCCAGGGCACTTAAAAAATGCGAAAACAGGGAACTTATTAGAATCTGCAAATACAGGAATTCTATCATACCTGGTAAGAAATATTTTATGTTATCATTATTTAGAATAGCCTGAAATTAAAAATTTGATTTTTTTCCTCCCCTACCTTAAAAGCTCGCGATTCAAATCAACATTTTTATGTTTTTATTGAGAATTTTCTGTTATTTGATCTTGTAAAGCTTTGTAATGCCAATAGTTTGAGGGGGGGGATGCTTAAAGATTTCGAATGAAATTCAGGTGAGGGGGTGGTTAGTATGAGGAATACGGTACATACAGTATTGAATATCAGTTTTAATATTTATAACTTTCCCATGTCGATTTTTACAGTATTGAATATCAGTTTTAATATTTATAACTTTCCCATGTTGATTTTTTTGCAATGCCAATGATAATAATATTATAAACATATTTCAGTTTCTTTAACATTATTGAACAGCTCAATAAAAGTCCAAATGCATACTTTGTAGAAACAAGTACTGCATTAAGATTTTGAATAAGTAAAACTTGACTTCAAATTTTTCAAACCAATCTGGAGCATTCAAAGCAATACCTACTGCTCTGTAACTGCAATACTTTCTAGACAATTGCAGGTGAAGTTATACAGTGATATATATGAAAATCCTTTTAAAATTCAGCCACTTGAGGTGTTTGTTTTTAGTTGTTCTTGCATGGATATTTGTCATTTGACATTTTAATTGGCATTAAGGAAAATCAAAATATATTTCGTAACACTCAAGTTTCGTGACATTTTGCATCTCAATTAAGTTAAATTCTGATTTTATTATTTTTATTTTTTCTTTTTTCTTTTTTTTTTTTGGCTGTTGGGGGGTGGCGATTAGAAAGTTATGTGAAAAACACTGGCAGGTCAACATGTTTGTAAACTCATTCTAACCTCTATCTGTATGGCTGAAATAACATTTCTCTTTTCTACTGGTATTTAACAAAACATGTTACATGTATTTCCTCTTACAGAGACAACATTTAAGTGTGTGTAATTGCTTTTATGTTACATTTGAGGTGCTTCACAATTGCAGCATGATATGACCACAGCACATTGTTAGGTGAAAGTGAACAAATGAACCTTTGGGTAAGTGCGGACACAGTACATGTATTTTGTTGGACACATGTGCTGGCCTCAGTAATGTGCTGGACACAGTAAAATGCTTGGATTAGTGATGTTTTTTACCCCCATTATCCTCAGAACTGGCATCAGTCAGGAATGATTTTGAAAAACCCTGATCAAAATCAGATGAAAGATAAACCAGAGGCTCCCAGGAGCCTGTCATCGCTCACCTGTCACACAGTTGCCAAAATAAAGTTAACATTAAAACCATTTGAATTAACTATGGTTCGAATAACACAAGCAAGTTCGGGTGAGGCAGCCATCCTGGTTGGCGGATGCCAGATACAATTCTGAAAGGAACCGGTCCGGGGACCATTTCACCAAAGATTGGTTCCAATGGAGTTTAAATTCAGATGAGAAAATATTTTTTTATGAATTTCTCATAGGGTCCTACATCACATTAAGTTGGGCCAAGGCAGCTGTCTTGGTTGGTGGATGTGGTCAACGGACAAAATTCTGAAAGAAGTTCTCCTGGGGACCATTTCAACAAAGTAAAGTGCCAATGGAGAAAGTAGATCCAGACAAGAAGATTTTTTTCATAAATTTCTCATATGGGCCTATGTAAAACTAAGTTCAGCTGAGGTGGCCATCTTGGTTGGTGGGTGAGGTCATCAGACAAAATTCTGAAAGAGACCCAACTAGGAATCATTCCACCAAAGTTTGGTTCCAACTGAGCCGTTAGTTCCCTATGTAAAACTATGTTTGGCTGTGGAGGTAATCTTTGATGACGGGTGGGGTCATGACATAATTATGAAGGGGACCAACCCAAGGACCATTCCACCAAAGTAAGGTTCTAATTGTGCAAGCTGAATAAGATAGAATTTTTTTACAAATTTTCCATAGGGTTCTATATGACATTAAGTTCGTCTTGGGTGGCCATCTTGGTTGGAGGTAGGAAATGCCGGATAAAATTTTAGAAGGAGACCACCTAAGGATCATTTCAGAAAAGTTTGGAAAAGATTAGTAGTTTCAGAGGAGAAGACTTTTAAAATGTATCCCTTCTTTTTTTCTATTTTTTGCCTGGTGGCCATTTTGTTTGGGGGTCAAGGTCATTGGACACAATTTTAGTAAAGGACCACCCGAGGACCATTCCAGCCAATTTTGGCTAAGATTGGCTCAATACTTTCAGAGAAGAATATTTTTCAAATTTCATCCCTGCATTTTTCTATTTTTAGCCTGGCGGCAAATTTTTCTTAAGGTCGGGGTCATCGGACACAATTTTAAAAGAGGACCATCTAAGACCATCCCATCAAAGTTTGGTCAAAATTGGCTGCATGGTTTTAGAGAAGATTTTTGAAATTCATCCCCCATTTTTTTCTATTTTTAGCCTGACCGCCATTTTGTTTGGAGGTCAGTTTCATTGGACACAATTTTAGTAAAGGACCACCCAAGGACCATTCCAACCAAGTTTGGTTAAGATTGGCTCAATACTTTCAGAGAGAGAAGATTTTTCAAATTTTATCCCCCCTTTTTCTATTATTAGCCTGGTGGCCATTTTGTCTTAAGGTTTGGGGTCATCAGACACAATTTTGACAGAGGACCACCCAAAGACCATCCTATCAAAGTTTTGTCAAAATTGGCTAAGCGGTTTCAGAGAAGAAGATTTTAAAAATTTATCCCATCTTTTTTCTGTTTTTAGCCTGGCGGCCATCTTGCTTGGAAGTCTGTGTCATCAGAAGAAGACCACCTAAGAACCATCCCACCCGAGTTTGGTCAAATTTGACTTAGTCGTTTCAGAGGAGAAGATTTAAATATGTAATTATAAATACAATGGATGGACGGATGCCAAGTGATGACAAAAGCTCACATGGCCTTTTAGGCCAGGTGAGCTAAAAAGGACATACACCATTTATCACTCCAGCTTTCTAGATGTGAAAAACAGTTATTATATATAAAAAAGGAGAAACACCATTTATCACTTCAGCTTTCTAAATGTGGGGAAAAAATTATGATATATAAAAAATGACAAAAAATCATTTATCACTCCAGCTTTCTAGACATGAAAAATACAGTTATGATATACAAATAAAAGGAAATACACTCTTTATCACTTAAGCTTTCTACATGTAAAAAACATTTATGATATATAAAAAGGACAAACACCATCTATCACTTCAGAAAGGACAAACATCATTTATCACTCCAGCTTTCTAAATGTAGAAAATACAGTTATGATATATAAAAAAGGACAAACAACATTTATCTCTCCAGCTTTCTAGATGTGAAAAATACAGTTATGGTACATAAACCAGAGGCTCCAAAGAGCCTGTCATAGCTCACCTGTCATACAGTTTCCAAAAGTTTACATTAAAAACGTTTGAATTACTATGGTTTGAACAGCACAAGCAAGTTTAGCTGAGGCAGCCATCTTGGTTGGCAGATGCCTGATACATTTCTGAAAGAAATCCATCTAGGGACCACTTCACCAAAGATTGGTTCCAATGGAGTTTAATTTCAGATTGTCAACAAACAAAATTCTGATAGAAATTCTCCTGGGGACCATTTCAACAAAGTAAAGTGCCAATGGCGGAAGTAAATCCAGTCAAGAAGATTTTTTTTCATAAATTTCTCAAAACTAAGTTTGGCTGGGGTGGCAATCTTGGTTGGCGGTGAGGTCATCAACAAAATTCTGAAACAAACCCAACTAGGAATCATTAAACTAAGTTTGGTTCCAATTGAGCAAGTAGTTTCTAGACTTATAAATTTTTTCATGATTTTCCCATAGGGCTTATGGGGTTATCCGACACAATTATGAAGGGGACCATTCCACCTTAATAAAGGTTCTAAGCAGTTCAAGATAAAAAAAAATTGCAAATTTCCCATAATGTTATATATAACACTTGCCATCTTGGTTGTAGGTTGGAAATGCCAGAATGATTCTGGAGGGAAACCACCTAAGAATCATTTCAGTAATGTTTGGTAAAGCTTAGCACAACAGTTTCAGCATGGAGGCCACTTTGTTTGGAGGTCGGGGTCATTGGACAAAATTTTAGTAAAGGACCACATAAGGACAATTCCAGCGAAGTTTGGCTAAGATTGGCTCAATACTTTCAGAAGAGAAGATTGTTCAAATTTCATCCCCTTTTTTCTATTTTTAACCTGGCCGCCATCTTGGATTACGGATCAGGTCATTGGACACAATTCTGCAAGAGGACCACCTAAGGATCATTTCAGTAAAGTTTGGTAAACATTAGCACAATAGTTTCAGGGGATAAGATTATTAAATTTTATCACTCTTTTTTTCTATCTTTAGCCTGGAGGCCATTTTATTTGGAGGTCGGGGTCATTGGACACAAAATTTTAGTGAAGGACCACCCAAGGATCATTCCAGCAAAGTTTGGCTAAGATTGGCTCAATACTTTTCATCCCCCTTTTTTCTATTTTTAGCCTGGAGGCCATTTTGTTCAGAGGTCAGGTTCATCAGACACAATTTTAGTAAAGGACCTCCAAGAAACATTCCCGCCAATTTTGGCTAAGATTTGCTCAATACTTTCAGATTTCATTCCCCTTTTTTCTATTTATAGCCTGGCGGCCATTTTATTAGGAGGTCGGGGTCATGGACACAATTTTGAAAGAGGACCACCCAAGGACCATTCCACCAAAGTTTGGTCAAAATTGGCTGAGCGGTTTGAGAGGAGAAGATTTTTCTGTAATTGTGAACAGACCATGGATGGACGACGGATGCCAAGTGATGAGAAAATCTCCTATGGCTTATTAGGCCAGGTGAGCTAAAAAGGACAAACATCATTTATCACTTCAGTTTTCTTGATGTGAAAACAGTTAAGATATATATAAAAAAGGAAACACAAAATAGTAAATTCTGGTATAATTTCTTTCTTAAATTTGCAAACATTAGATAAAGACGTATCAAATATGGGTGATTCTTATTAAAATATAGGAAAATATTAGATATACTTGATTATTACATTAAATTATTTAATACAGTAAACTATAATGGTTATAATGATTTCTGACAAAAATATTACATAATATTGATTAACAACTATGTAATTGGTTTTAATAACCAGTGCATACAATACAAATCATCAAACTAAGCATATATAGATAAACTTGGCCAATTTCTGATATTGGTTGACTTTGGCAGACATCTGAAAATTTAATACATACAAAGTTACTATGACTTCCCACTTATCCATACAAAGAGGCAGGTATATTTTTAACTGTTGATTTTTCTGGCCAAGTGTGACCATTTATCATATGTGTTCCCTTAAGTTTAATAAAAAATAAACATATTTATAAATTTCTATGCAAAAATTGTCCTTTTATCACTCCAACCCTAATCTTTCACACATGTCAAATGTGTTGTAAGTGGGTTGAATCCTGTAATTTTACAAACTGTTTTGTTGGCAAGATCTTACAGTGTATTCTTTTATCAAAAAGTAAATCAATAAAAATGTCATTGACAAACAATTTGGGCAAAGGAGTTATTGCCTTGTAATTTTCTTGTGGCTTAATGGAACATCAAAGAATACATTTTAATATTTCCTAGATTGCAAATTAAATATTCAATTTAGCAGTTTCCATTCAGTTCAGTAAAATTAATGATATAATTTCATGTCAGTTTCATTTATGTGAAGCTATTTGCTAAATGCAGTTTGTTTGAATGACCATCTTGTTAACTGCAGTTTGTTTGAATGACCATCTTGTTAACTGCTATGCTGAACTTTCTTTTATCAGAATTTTTCTCAAAACTGTTAGTTGTTTTGTGAAACATCTGTTGATTTTAACAAAAGAAAGAATTTCCTTTTTTACATGCTTTTTACATATGACAATTCCTGTTAAAAAATTTACTTAAGCTCATAACCAATTTTTATATTTCAGAATTTCATTTCTTAAACCATTTATTATGACTGAAAATAAGTCCATGATATAATAAAAAAGAATACTTCTTCCTTTCCATTTTTTTCTGTCTTCTTACTCTGTCCGCTTTCTTTTTTTTCTTTTTGTTGCAACCTGCAATACAATTATTTTTTTTATATTTTGATACATAAGTGTTAAAATTCTAAAATGAGCAAGTTCTAACCAGAGGCTCCGAGAAGCCTGTAATTGCTTATCACACAAGGTTGAAAATTTTTTGCTAAACTTTATTTCATTGTAAAAACCCAAGATTCACTGCGAAAATGTGGAATTCATGTAGGGTTCCATGTTATACAAAGTTTTGTTGTGACTGCCATTTTGAAATTAAATCAGCAAACAATTCACAAGTCCTGTTTCATTTCTTCAAAGAAAAAGTTAATCCAATTTGTAGTAGCTGTGAGAATATGTTTGAAATTGAACCAATATGAATTCATAATTGGCCTTGACAGCCATGTTGAATTTCTGATCAGCATCAATTTCGCTAATCTGGTAAAGTGCCTAACAATTGTGCCTGATTTGGGTTGTAATCTGTAGTGGATTTCAAATATAAAACTTAAATGTGAAATTCCAATAAGGTCAAATATTAAAAATTATTTTGTGATAGTGGCCATTTTGAATTTCCAAACAGTAAACCATTCACAAGTTTAGTACAAGATTTCTAACAATCATTTCTGCAATGTAAGTTTCTGATAAGAGATGTTTGAAATTTGGACTAATCAAAATGCATAATTTGCACTTCAGATCAGCACCAATTTCATGTATCTGCTAAAGTGTCACCTGCCTAACATTTCTACCGTTTTATAATTTTTTTTTAAACAATTCAACCCACGTTGTAGTTTCTGACAAGAAAGATTTTTGCCATTTTGATCAATCAAAATGCATAATTGGATTGGCGCCATGTTGACTTTCGATCAGCACCAAAATCACAAATCTGGTAATGGACCACCTTTCTAACATTGCACAGATTGATTTTTCCATACGATCTGATAACTAACTATGCCTTCAAGGCAGCCATTTGAAATGTCAGATTTGCAAACAACTTAAAAATTCCTACAACAGCCTATAAGTGTTGATAGGCTTATTGATTTTTGTCATCCATTAAGCAGACAGCTTTTAACAAACTGAACTTGGTCTTGACTGATATTACTACCAGTCAGTCCTCAATTAAATGTGTGCATAAGGACAAAATTTGTAGTTGTTACCACTAGGAAAATAAAACAGGGTTCCGATTAACATTTACAATTCTGAGATTTTTACTACTTGACACAAGTAGTGGGAATACTACATCCTTTTAAAGGCCTTAAGAAAACCTGTACATTTTGTACTTTAATTAACTGCTTAAAAGATGTGGCACAGTCTCTTAAACATTTCCTAAAAATATCCTTCTCTTCTCATACCTCTCTAACAGTTCCTTCAGCAGTGACCATGTCACTAATACAAGATGGTTCAGCATTAGTTGAGACTGGGATAGGAATATCCAAAACTTTATGCACCTTCCTCAGGTTCATTAATGGCCATCTGACATTTCTGTTAATAGTTTTCTTTGGATCTTTTAAAAAATCATTCCACCATCTGTATTGTTCAAATGATAAAAAGCATTTCATCTTTTCTATAGCTGTTTTGATAGCTTCAAACCTACACTCCTCATACTGCGGGGAAACATATTTTGGAACACCTGAAATACAATAATTAGAACGAGTAAATTATGGTTTTTATTGCAAGTACTAAATTTTATTGCTGAGAACATCTGTTCCAAGATTTACATATTTTATTCCAAATGGGCATGGCATTTCAAAAGCGAAATCTAAATGTGAAAATTTAACAGACAATGTTGATGACCAGGATGATGATAATGTAATTGACAATAGAGGGAAAGTGACTGCAAAAGCTCACAACCAATAAGAAAGAAAAGAATTCCTGTGACAGTCATGTGTAGGCTGATCAGACTAAATTGAGTAACTTTTGAAATGGACCTTGTTTCATTTGGCCTTGTTGTCTCAGAGATTTATTATAAAACAGCCATTCAAATACAAGAATTGCTGAGGGCTGTCACGTGTTAATTCAGAAAGAAACATTGTAAGATTCTTTTGAAAGATGCTTCCAGATGAGCTTGGAGTGAGTCATTTGGCCTAGCTAGATGATTTTAGGATTCAACAATCAGCTAACCATGTTGGTAATCAAGATGAAACTAAGAGATTTTGTAAAGGATCTCAAATGGATGCTGTCTAAACTAAGATTTACTTCTATTCTGAGTAGCAGTTTCAGAAGAGAAGAAAATCAGCCCGTCAGAGAAAAGCATTAATGGTGACATCCATGTTTGTGTTCTAATATATGTAAACATTTTTGATAATATTCAGGTAAGACCAGAATTATTTTACGCATATCCAATTTTTATACGACCTTAAAAATTTGCCATCATATTATGGTATGACGCTGTCGTCGGCGGCAGCGTCTGTAGACAAGTTGGTTTCCACACAATACTTTTGTCCTAGTTAACCAATCCTTTTTAAATTTTGGGACATTGGTATTGATTGATTGATTGATTGCTGCTTAACGCCACGTCGGCAATATCTCAGCAATATCGTGGCAGGAACATACATATAGTACATAGTAAAACAAACTAGTAAGATCAACATCATATAAAACATATCGGATATTTACATATAAAACAAAGTTTTAAAAAT
>JARWCS010000007.1:8857665-8875080 GCA_034783895.1 Geukensia demissa | reverse complement strand
TGTTCCAGCAAACTCTGACATAGAGTATAGAGACATTTTTGCGATGTCAGTCAAAGTTATGGTACAAATGGCACGTAGTGGAGCTTTTCATCATTTGGTTCGTAAGAAAGCTACTTTGGTTGATACAGGCCTTGACGATATAACAGAGTTAAATGAAAAGTATTTTCTCTGGAACTTTCATCAGATGGTGTATTAGGTAAATCATTTGAAGAAACATTGAAAAGCTAATAAGCAAATTAAAGATTTATTAACGGAGTTGAATGTTAGCAAAAAATCTAATCTTCTTTTTAAAAGAGGAAAGCTACGACGGCTGCAGCAGCGTCAAATCAGGATGTAATTGTCCAAAGACAGCTAATTTGGACTTTACAATTCCCAAAAAGACCAACAGCTTTGGAAACAGATCTGATAAAACAGGACAGAAATCTCCAGTATGCCAAGGGCAAGATAATGATGTGAAAAAGTCGAATTCCTTTCGTGGTAGAAGGTCATGACTATATGAAAAAGTTAAATATAATATGTTAGAAAACGGAGAAACCGATGGGAGATCGTTTGACTCATTTTCTTCAAAATTGGAAAAAAATAACATTTTACAAATTATTCGGTAGAGTAACAAACTAGAATTCTTTTCAAAACATTTTCAGTTTGGAATAAAGAAAATCCATGTATCTGTTCAAAATTTAGATATTTGAAAAACAGAAATAAAAGAACTATTTTTAAAAGGAGCTATAGAACATGTTACTGTAAAAGAACAACATCTAGGTTTTTGCAGTACGTTCTTCCTGGTTCCACAAAAATCAGGAGGAATGAGATCGGTCATAAACGAACGACCTCTCAACCAATTTCTCCACAAGAAACCTTTCAAAATGGATTCAACATGTTCAATGAAAAGTGTTCTAAATCTGGTTCAAAAAGGAGATTGGGCAATATCATAAGATATGAAGGAGGCGTATTATCATGTTCCCCTCCACCCAGACCACATGAAATATCTTCGGTTCTGTGTGGAAAACAAAGATTACCAATTTCAAGTTCTGTATTTCGGCCCAACATCAGCTCCCCGGTATTTTACAAAAATTGCGCAGTAGTGACAGCTCATTTGAGGATACAAAACATCCGGCTGGTAGCATACATAGACGATTGGTTTCTAGTCAATCAGAACAAACAATTACTAATTTTAGATCGAGAGATAACAACCAAGCTTCTTACAAAACTAGGTTTCATAATAAACAAAGAAAAATCAAGCCTTATTCCAAGTCAAAATATAACATACATAGGAGCCTTATTCTATCCAAAGAAAAGTATAATTGGGCCAAACAATAGAAAGGTTAAACAAACTAAAAGCGAGTGTGCAAAACCTCTTAAAAAGTCAAAATCAAGCCTCAGCAAAAGATTATTTACATCTATTAGGCATTATGGCATCATGCATAGAACTCATGCCAAATGCAAGGATATTCATGAGACCAATTCAGTTGCATCTCCTTTTGGAAACTAGTTTCTCTAAATCTTTCAATGAAAGTTCCTTTCACAAATCACCTCTCAGGTGATCTAAATTGGTGGTTGAATCAAGAAAACATTTGCAAAGGTCGCTCCATAAAATCAAGGGAAACGACCATGGTGTTAACAACAGATGCTTCCCTAATCGGTTGCGGGGGTCACATAGGGAACGAATATGTTCAGAGGAAATGGTCAATTCAAGAAAGTAAGTTACATAAAAATATCATGGAATTGGAAGCAGTATTTCGTTCTTTGAAACACTTTTTCAGCATTCTAAAGGGCAAAAATGTTCTGATACGTTACGACAACAACAGTTGTTCAGTATCTGAACAAGGAAGGGGGCACTCGTTCACATGGATTATGCATATGGACCTTCGTTCTATGGAAATAGGCTTTGAATCACAAAAATGCGATAAAAGCTGCTCACATAGCGGGGAAAATAAATACATTAGCAGACAATCTCAGCAGGCCGAATGGACACTGAAAATGTCTGTAGTCAAGCAGATATTTTAGTTATGGGGGTGAACCTCTAATGGATCTGTTCGCATCTGCCACACATCGACAGACACAACTTTTTTGCAGTTGGAATCTTCATCCACATGTTTGCTTTTTATCCCCCAATATGTCTAATTCCAAAGATTCTTCAACACATGGGAAATTTCAACTGTCAAATAATTCCGATTGCACCACATTGACCAAGGAGACATTGGTTGGTTCACGGACCTGTTGCAATTAGTAGTAGTAATTCCGATAAGTCTTCCGAATCAAATCGATTTGTTACATCAACCAAACACCCAAATATTTCATCTAAACCCAGAAGTATTCAAATAAACTACATGGCTTCTATCAACAAACGTTTCAAAGAAAATGGATTTTCTAAGCAGACTAGAGAGCGCATCGCAGCCTCTTGGCGATAGGATACTCAAAAAGACTACCAGACTTAATTCAGAAAATTCAGTATCTGGTGTAGTCAACGGGGAATTGATCCCTATAATGCAATTTTGATTCAAGCGGCTGAATTTTTGACAAATTCATTTGCTCAAGGGTTACAATATAGGACTATAGCTGGTTATAATAAATTATAGGTCCATGCTTTCTTCACTTTTACCTCCTGTAAAAATGTACCAGTGGGACAACATCCTCATATAAAAAGACTTTTGAAAGGTGTTTTCAACAATAGACCTCCAAAAACTAAACTTTTACCTGAGTGGAATTAACTTTTAGTTTTCGAAGCGTTTAAGAAGTAAGGGTTATCAAAACAGGATCGTCCAAATCACTTTGGTTCAAAAATTTTCATTCCTGCTTTTCCTACAGACAAGCTGTTAGATCCAAAGAGTGTCATTTTTCATTATATAAAAAGAACATAATTATTTCGTTTTACTTTATCTGAGGAAGGTGAAAAAAACTATTTTTATCTGTTAATAGTCCTCACAAACCAGTGTCGGTTCAAACAATTTCATCTTGGATTGTTAATACAATAAGACATGCATGCCAAGATAAAAATAAGAAAGTAACAGCGCATTCGACACGAGCTATTGGTCTAAAATGGGCATTATTTAATGGTGCCGCCATCAAATCTATTATGGGCATGGCTTATTGGTCTGAAGAATCAACTTTTATTCGTATCTATTTCAGGGACATAGAAATGGATGTTACCAGTAATGCTTTAAAGTCAGTTTGATGTATATGGAGGAAAACAAGGAAAATAAAAAAAATATTAAACTACAAATACTACATGTACTATTAGTAGACAAAAAATAGACTTGTATATAGTGTACGTACAGATTTATAATCAATGAACTGTAAATAATTAAGAGAGTGTAATTCTCTTGAAGATGAAAGATTCTCCAGCCAGTGGGATAGCTCTGAAATCTGGAATATTCCTGATGTATTTTTCAATCAGGTAAGTATTACGCTATGATATAAAATTGAGAAATTTGTTCTCAAGTTTGAATTTTATGAATAAGTAATACTTACCTGATTGATCTCCCACCTACCTCCTTTTCCAAATATTTCTTGGCAAAACTTTTTCGACCGAGTAAGACTGAAGAAGATAGATAGTGAGATAGTACGCATGCGTGGGATTCAAGATTTTGCGAGCGCTTTATTTATAGCGTTTTCTGGCGATTGTTAACACTTATAAGGGAGATAATTCTGATGTATTTTTCAATCAGGTAAGTATTACTTATTCATAAATTTAAAACTTGAGAACAAATTTCTCAATTTTCATTAGATTTTCGTGAGCCGCAGTCTATCAACTGGAAATACAATTTAAAGCTATTGATAGATTCTGTAGAGGAAAATGGACAAAACGAGAGGTGTATATCAACACTATGTATCCTTTGTAAAAATATGTAAAAAAAATAGAATTAAAATTCTAATGAAAGATTCTTATATGAAGACACTGATACCCTTTCAGAATGGATGAAAGATGTAAGGTCACTTATTCAAATTAAAATAAGCAAACTCACCAATGAGTACTACGAAAGCGACATGTATTTTCAAAGAACCCGTTGTTGCCGAAACTCTATAATTCATAATCATTATGTTGTCGTGCCAGCAGTTAAACCCAAAATATTATTATATTTGTCTGCAAAAAATTACAACGCTGTTCAATATGAGTTGGGCATTGAGAGCACAGATGGCAATCCAACTAACACAGCTTCATATAAAGAGATAATTGATAATCATATAATTTTATCTACAGTTTTTGACTATGATATTTAAAAGAGAGAATATGAAATATTTGCAGGAAAGACACAACCCACATCTTTACCTTCATCAGACACGCTAAGGGCCAAAAGGGAAGATTTGTATGTGTCAAGTTGTTGACTTATGTTCACTAGATTTCCGTGGGGCACGAAACAAGTTCTTAAAAACAAATAGTGCATTGTATTTCTCTCTTTTTTTTTTTATCTTTTTACGACCTCCACACAGCACAATGTACGATCCAAGACAACCGAGGAGTAGTCGATCCCTGCCTCAGCAGATTTTGTATCAACTACTCCGATCTGTCCAGAAAATCGAGGTATTGGACACATGCTCTTGAAAAATCTTTAAGCTGGGAGCTGTATACGCCGTTCGCCGGGGCAGCAGGAATCTTACTGCCAATGAACTAGAAGTTCACTATTTGAAATTGAAATCCTCACGTTTGTCATATAATTTTGTGTAAAGCTTCCCTCCATTGTCTAATTCGAGATGTAGACCAAGGTATGAGGCAGCTATGGAGTGTCTGTTGTCTTTTCTCAAGCTCATGTGGGTAGATGAGGTGACGTACGATAAACATCGAATCGTGTTTTGAAGATTTTTTGTTTTTGATTTTAATTCATCTTTTTAAATTGTTTTGGGCTCTGGTGTATGTGTGTTTTAATTTAGCATTGCAGTTTGACCTCAAGTACTGTTTACAACATGTACATTAACGAAATGAGCATAAAGTTTATCAAGTTGATTTTGGTATCATGTTAATCTATTACTACTTCTGGTTATATGTCATCCTGGTGGACTCTAGGTACCCTAGGGCATTCTTACAGAAGTAGTCAATATTTTTCCTGGCATAAATTATTACATACTATGCCTTTAAATTTTCTATTTATTCTTCAAAAATAAAACTTCTTTTTGAAAACTGCTTTTGGGTATGTGCTTTAATTGTCATTGTATTCCGGACTGTCCATCATTCTTTCCGCGAGGGGCGTGTTGTACTGTAAGAATAAAATTTTGACCCGCAAATTTTCAAATTTCTAATAATAAAATTTTTTACACTGATCGCTACCTGCTTGCGTTATTTCTGTTCAAAAATGTTTTTACATTAAAATAAGACTTACCGTTAAAAAAATCACGGGCCTAAATTTATACGAAGTTTTTTTTGCACTTCAAGAAGAAACTAACAACTACCCTGACCGGAAATGCTAGCGAACTACGAAAGCTCACATATTCTGTGGTCGGATGAGTTAATATTTGTTGTTTTACCTTTTATACATACCCTGCGGAAGATCTGCTGCAAGATTAAGCATGTTTGCTATTCTGATTAAAAACAACAAGGTTATTTAAAAGCTTATGATTTCTCATAATACCTTTCATATTGGAGCAAAATGAGAGAAACAAATGGTGTGTCAGTACACTCATTTTTTAGCAATAACTATTTACAATTTGGCGGCAAATGATCTCTCTTGATTTTCCATAGGAAGGATTTCATGAAATCTTCTCAATTGGTATTACAACTCTACAATGCAAGAAGAGATAAGTGGGAATCACAGGGCAAAAATATTAATGCTAGGAAATAGATAAATCCGGATTTGATCGATAATCTACAGATGACGTCATTTATAAGGTACTTGTTTTTATAATGTAGTTTTTAGAGGTCGGACATCAGTCGCTCAGACACCTAAATGACAACTTAACAATGCTCGAATAATAGGGATTTAAGAAAAGGTTAAATTTAATTAGAAAATAAATTATTTAAATAATTTATTATTGACAAATATAAGTAATCTTTAACAAATTATAATGTCCCTGATGACATACTTTTTTCTGAATATAATTTAAATTACTTAAACTGGATTTACAAAACGATTTTCCTTTGCATGCGTTCTTGAATACGTCTGTCATATTATGATTATTATTGTAGCAATAAGAATTAGTGGCACAAAACGGCATGTTGTTCCTCATAGTATAGTTCATTGGTAAAATATCAACTCTCTGAATGTCAACTATTCTTGATTCAGGACAGATTATATATGAAGATACTTCGTCAGCATTTTTGCCCATCTCACAAATAATGATCCAATTTGCTGAAAAATATATGTTACAATCTAAGCAAATTATATTGCCTTAAATATCAAAAAAGATAAATTTAGACCAAAATAAGCAACGGAAAAAAGTTCTTTGTTTTTCCTCTTACTTACAAAACTGGCTCCATCAGTTTCCACACTGGCCTAACTTCGTATAAAAAAACAGAAGTATATTACACAATCGAAAATGTCTTTTAATACATTGATATCTGTTACCATGGGTACAAAATTTGAGCGTTTTTATGGGTTCAAAGCCGGTGTATAGTGACAATCGATGTCAGGAAAAACCGGTATAGGAACGGATTTGTAGTCACGACAGTGGGAAGAAATCCATTGTCATATGTGAAACAGATATTTCTTACCGGTCAACCAAATTATGATGGCGACCGAAAAATTTCCGGAGTGATGACTGTAATCTCTCCCTGAGAAACCCTTGGCTCAGTAGCTTTCTTGTCAGCTGCAACACTTTAATCAATACAATTTTGATAGGAAGCAAAAGCCTTGGAGCAACGTATCAACTAGGAAATATACACTCCGTATGCAGGTGCGGCTGGAATGTTGTTAGACATGGACAGAAAGTTTATAATTGGAAAATGAAGTCATCTCTATTGACGTAAAGTTTTGTCCTTCAACCGTCCTTACTGTCATTTACTAGGTGTAAGTCTAGGTATGAAGCAGACATTCTGTCTCTGTAGTATATTTGATTTCAAGTTCAATGGGATAGATGCGTTCAACATAGTCACCAAATTTATTGTTATTTAGTGAAAGGACAAAGTTATTTAGTGAAAGGACATCATCTATATAGCGGAACTTGAAACCAGAATATTGAGCAAAATTTAACGTTTTTCTCTGGAAAAGACTCTTTATGAAGTCAGCTTTATAAAAATAAAGGAATAAATCGGCGAGAAGGGGTGCACAGTTGGTCTCCATTGGAATGCCGACAGTCTGTTGAAACACAATCCACCAACATTTCAAAAATGTTGTCAATCAAGAAATCTATCATTCCGCAAATGTCATCTTCAGAGTACTTTTTGTAAGAATCTGAGTGGTTAATAACAAAATAAGATTTGTCCCTCCATAGAACCAAATATTGTATTTGCGTTTGCCATCTATTTTAACAAAACTAACGTTCTTAATTTTTCTTTTGAATTTGGATTAGTAGTATACAGGATGGAGAAATATATATATAATTTGTTTTGTTTATTGGTACCATTTTATGTTTCATTGATGTGCATAAATATTTTCATGTGATATTTATTCATTTTGATAAACTATGAATACGGATCAATGATTTGTTAATATTCTAAAATATAGATAAATCTATCAATTGTATTTTCTATCAGCATGAAAAGAAAATAATAAGATATGTGGTAAATGTCCGAGAAACCATGTAATTTACAAATATAGAGGCCTTCAACAAGGATGGAATATCAATCCTTGTGAATAGCTCTAGATATAAATCACCCCAAATAAAAAAAACGTGTTCACGCAGAACAACAACGGCGCCCCTACCCGAACACAACCAAAAAGCACATGCAACAAAACATAGAACACAAAGACAAACACATGACAGACATAAGTCACACGCGGCTAGATTTAACCAGTTTAATGGGACCTCCAACGACTTGCTAAAAGAATATAAGCAGTAACAGATGAACTATAAAAATCATAAAAATCAAAGAGGAATTTACCCCATCCGACTAGAGATTACCTGTATTACAATAAATATTTTTAACAAAAATGCATACAAAAAGATATTTCTCTAATGAATGCTCGCAGAAAATGAAAGTAAGCCCAGGGTGAGATTCCTGAATACTCTCAACACTTGATGTCATCAAACACTGTATGTCCGACAATTTTATACTATGTTGTAAATAAACGCGAGAGATGGATGCAATGCCAAATTTAATAATATCTGTGTAAGGTAGCAATAAGTTTTATTAAAATCTGCACCAACAAAAACAAGTTTTTTTAAAAATGTTCTGACTACAACATCCAATCTTCAACCTTTGTTTATCAGTTTGTTTAACGGAATAATGAGATTTAATGAACCATTTTAAAATGATATGTAATGTTTCCATAGAGGGAAGGATACGATATCCCTTGTCGTATCAAAAGTTTACATTTGCAGCGTATTTTTGTATTAAGATCTTTGTAACGGTTATAAAATTTTGTAAAAGTCTCGAGAAGCTTGTGATCTCTGTATCGCTGCTGCAAAAGTTTACTAGTAAAATATTAAAGTCAGAAACCTTGGTGCAAACACGGGCAAACCGAACTAAGTTTGAAATGTAAACAGAGGACGTCTGAAAGGAATTCGAAGATATCAAAGGGGCAGACAGAAATCAAAAAGTCGGAAGACAGACAAGACCATGGCCAACAAAATGAAACGAAAGCCAAACATGGAACACACAAAAATACCCTGAAAATTAAAGCTGGAGTAACACGAACCCTACAAAAACCAGGGTGAGTTCAGGTGCTCCGGACAGTTAAGCAAATCCTGCTCCATTATTGGCACCCGTCGTGTTACTAAGACGACAAATTCTACATTAATAACAATATAAGCTTTTCCAGACAAGACTTCAAATTACTAAAACAACTGCCTTTATTAATGTGAAGTTGAAGAGATATGCGGTAATTGTCAGAGAGACTGCACTCTGATTGTAACCAGTTTCGATTGCAGAACTGAATATTTTTGTATTGATCAAGAATGTAGTCAATTATTTCTATGAAAAAGTAATATTTTCCATCAAGGGAGATAACTTGCTTTTGAAATGAAAAATTACTAAATGTTGAATTAATATGGAAATTTTGGGTATGCTATATGTTCATTTCAAGGAGTAACCTCTAATATGCAACATTGGAACGGAAAAATAGGAAGCAAAGATCCAATTAAAGCAAAAGAAGCACTAAAATCCAAACAAATCTAAATGGGAAGCAAAATCTGACGGCAGGAAAAACTACTACTACAATACTTTTCGGAGCCGTATTTTTAGTGCTTTAGAAGTTTAGCAAATGCAGGAAATTTTCATAAAACATTGTTTGATAAATTTCATGTCAGACAAGTCTGACAACTGAGCTGGTGAATACCCTCAGGGACATGATGCACCAGCAAAGGTATCGACCCAGTAATTTCAAAACACAAAACTATCAATATTTAATAAATATGGAAAATTTTGGGTATGTTATATGCACATTACAAGGAGTAGCCTCTAATCAGTTGCATTAGGACCAAAACATAGGAAGTAAAAGATCAAAACATAGCAAAAGAAGCGTTCAAATCCAAACAAATCGAAATGGGAAGCCAAACTGGACGACAGGAACAACTACGAAGTGTAATACTTTTCGAAGCCTTTGATTCAGAATCGAATTCCAAAAATAGGCTTACTTTTCTTGCAATTGTTATAATGACTTACTGTTAATCATTTCATCATTCCCACACGGCTTTGAATGCAACACAGAGATGACAATTCCAACTATCAAACTCACAACCGTAATAATAACTGAAATTATACAAACTACTCGCAAACGACAAGTTCTTGTATTAGCTATTCCTATCAGTCTTTCATAGTTATGTGAAATTCGTCTGGAAATAGTATTGCTGGAAATATTCTGGTCCTCGACTGGTACATTAATATCATCATAAATCGGGTTTTCAGGGTCACATGAAAATCTCACTTCGGACATTCTTATGTTCTTCCTAAAACTTTCTTTACACTTTGTTTGTACATACAAGCGTTACAATTACAACTCATTTGAAGAGTTAATAATGTTGATCAAATATACACGGAAATCGTGAATTATTTTAACAAGGAAGCAATTGATTTTGCTCTTATTGTTTTTAAATATGGATATTTATTGGTTCAAAGTCCAGATTCCCATCAAACAACATTTTCTCCATATACTCAACATAATTCATAGTTCATAGGTCATGTTTAGTACAAATTATCAAGTTTTGTAATTGGTCTGTTCCTCTCAAAAATTCGTCTAAAGTCAACCAGCGGAGGATTATAAGCATTTTTTTCCCTATCCTGAAATATTTTTTAACAGTTTAATTGTCTGATTTGTGCAAACTATAGATTTCGTGTCGTCTATTTAAACATTTATGTCAAAACTGATAAAACCTTTCAACAAGTTCCTACACATTATATTCTAATTAAAATGTCATTAAAAAACCACATCTCAAGCTTTCTAGTCTTATTTTCTTTTAATCATAACTAATTGTGCAAGACATTCGTTATAGATTATCATCGTAATCTTGAAATGAGTTTCTTATTTTCATTCAAACAAGAGATAAACAAAAACGGATATGCACAAACTGATAAATTAATCATTATAACCTTGTATGGAAAAGCTGTTAATAAAACTCAAAAAGGAGTAAACGCAATAAGGGCTGTATTTAGCCTAAAAAAATCGAAGCTTTACAGATCAATTTGAAATAGTCCATGTGCTAGGCCTACCGACCTTGCAATCCCTCGGATGTTACCACATATGCTAATTTTTATGTACATGATGTTTTATGGTAAATCCTTTGCCTTGTTTTGTCCATGGAAATTTTTTTATTTAAGCGAATTATTTAAAGTTGTAATTGAGGCTCCATTTGTAGAAGTTTTTATTGACTAACTAATAGAATGGTACACTGGCCTGTATTTTTTGAATTTTTGACTTTATGGTAGCCTTAGAGGGTAAAAAAACTAATCAGGCAAGGAAAAGGTCTAAAAGGCCAGGGATGTGTTGTAGATTTTCAAGTCTCCCTATATAGCTAGGTGTATAAATGCCCGTGTCGACAGGTTAAAAAAAGGCATTTTATGTTATTGTTGCGATCTATTTTTGGAGGTGAACTTTTAACTTTAAAAATGTCAGTTTGGGGTAAATGGATTGTCCCATTTCCATATAATCCTTTTAGAAATGCATGGGAGTCAATTTATAACTAAAGCACCTTAAACGGTCATATCCTTTATAAGTAATGTTTATAAATACATTTAATGTATTATTATCTTTATGTTTTGACTTGAACGTTTGGTTCATCAACATTCATTTATAATACATTTCAAAGAATGAGACGCTTATAGAATCCAATCCGTGTACAGCTAATCTGGAGTGTTATTATTTTGAACGGTTCATTGGGAACGCACATTGCCGCATTTACTCCTTTGATTATATGCAAAAATATTTCGTTTTCATATACAGTTTAAGGTTGCTCATTTCAGACCATCGACATTTCGATGTCTGCTCGTTAATATTAACAGTCTGGGCGTCATCTAAAATACTAAAATTGTAACATATATCACTCAGGAACTAAGCTTTAGGTCTGTCTGTCAGCCTGATTTTCCAAGGTTACCTGGAAACATATTATAGTTTCAGTAAATACAAGTTATCCAATGTGACATGAATATGGTGAATTTTTTATTCTATATACGTATTTCAACAGTTCAAGGAGTACCGTAGGCAATCCGAGATTCTAACATAGTAAAAGAAGTTCTCAAATTTAAACACATCTAAGTTGGATGCAAAATTCCGGGACAATGATTGCTCCTACGTGCAATATGTTTCGAAGCCTCTTCGTAATTTCAGAGGCTTAGAATTTAAATTTATACTGCGAATCCTGTAAAACAATGTGTGATAAATTTCAAGCAAGACAAACTACGAATATTAGTAGACATATGGATGACACATTACTTTGCTGGAAGCCAAATGTCACTTGTCGTTTTCTATAGGTTGCAATGTAAGTCTGCTTGACTCATGCAGTGTGGCAGTTTATTGCTGGTCTCCATCTTTCTAGTCTGACACTTTGTTGTTTATTTATCAATTATTGTCTTGATTTGTTGTTCCTGAAGCACAAACACAGGTCGAGCCTATTTAGATGATGTAACCGGGTTGTTCAAAAAGTAAAATTGGTTAAAGATTGAAATAGGAGGTGCAAAACTTCACTCCTGTAGAACAATGTGTGCAATTTGTTGAATTTCATCAAGGCATTAGTGAGCATTAGCGAATAAATGAAAGCACTATGACGACACGTTCTACACACACAAGACGATGGACACGATCCCTACATGTCACCCTTCTTGATCAGGACCGTTATTTCAATGTTTGTTAAGAACCCAAATAGACACAAGTGTAAAGAGCCCCTTGGTGATTTGATAAATTGTTTCATAAATATTCCTTGAAAAATTCTTTATTCGCTCCTCAAAGTCCATTTGTCTTAAAGGTCAGCATTGGAACAGACAAAATAATAAAATCAAAGGTCCTCCGCTCTTAATATTCATAAAAAATCCAAAACAAGAAAGTTCAAGTTTTTGTTACCTTAAGCTGTTAAATTCATAACAAGAGCTATTGACTCATTTTGGTTATTTTTGTATGCACAACTACATCTATTAGAATTGACCAAGTTAGGTGAATCTGTGTCGACTGATACCAAGCGAAACTAACCGATTTCTTGGCTTATATACATAGAATAAACAGCATCCGATAACAGGTATAGACCTAGGTCAATAAAGAACATCATCAGCTGTATAACCTTGTCTTATGAAAATAAAAAGTATGGGGTATATGTCAGAGAGACTGCAGTCAAACCAAAAGAAAACAGACGGAGTTTACATATCTAGATGCCCGCAGGCCCTCAATAAGAGTGGAATAGCACTCCTTGTCAAAAGCTCTTAATTGTCCAAAATCAAAATTGAGTTTACGTAAAATAATACCACTCCTACCCTTATATTATTTAAACATGCACATGTAACATAGTATATAACACAAAGACAAACCAATGAACACCATTCCTGACTTGGGATGGGCACATGAGATTTGTGGTGGGGTTAAACTAGATTAGTGTGATCCCAAACCTCCACCAATAAGTGGTCAAACGATTGATTGTTGATTTATTGTTGGTTGATTAACGTCCAGTGGCAATATGTCATGCATATTCAGGATATTCAGTTCAACAATTATCAAATTATAGAGAGTGGGGAAAAGGTGGAACACAACAGGGCAACGGCTTTCGACTGCCACTAGAAAATGGAAAGAATGGGTATGGACAAAAAATTTAGCCTTTTTAGTGGCATCAGCCTTTTTTCGAAATCTAAAAAAAAGATGTATTACGTGAATGAAACGTGCCATTCTCCACACACGTCACTCACTATTGTCCAAGGCCAGGCTTTCCGCATTATGACCTGACAGCTAACGCCCAGTGAGAGAGCTCCCCTATCCACTACCTGGAGATCGCGTTGAGGCAGCTCTGTGGGTCGAGCCCTGGAGCCATTCTGGTGTAACGAAAATACAATGGAAAACAAAAAACAGTAACAAACGAACCAGTTCGCTTGCCCGTTTTTGCACTAGAGCTTCTGATTTTAAGTTTGATACTCGCAACCTGCATCTTACTGGTAAACTTATCACAAGCTTCTCAAGACTTTAACAAAATTCCAAAACTGTTACAAGGATATAATACAAAAATACGGCTGTAAATGTACAATTTTGATACGACAAGGAATATCACATCCTACATTCTGTTGAAACATCAATATAACATGTATAAAGCATACACATTTTTAAAAAGTCCATTAAATCTCACTCTTCACAAACGTACCCACAAAGAGTGCAGATTCGACATTGTAGTCAGGAGATAAAACTTGATTTTTGGCACAGATATTAATCAACTCATCGCTTTTGTACATAGATATTGATAAATTTGTCATTGCATCTATGTTGAATTTCGACACGCTGATTGGCATCACAAAGTATTAAATCGCCGGCCTTACTGTGTTTGATGACATCACGTGTTGAGAGGCTGGATGTCTTATCGTTAGGAATCTCACCTGAGCTTGCTTTCAGTCATAACGAGCATTGATTTTTCTGGTATCTTCTTTTTGCATGTATGTTTGCTTATTTAAAAGTAAGAATATGGAATATATGCACGATACACATCTTACATACGTTTAGAACAAATTAAAATGCCAAAATCTTAGTATATTTATAGTAATTCGGGTACTCACTGTTCGGATTGGGTGAATATCTGTTTTATTTTTATCGTTTGTTTGTTACTGCTTTTGTTTTCTTTGATTTTTACTTTGACCACTCGTTTGGGATTGTTGGGATCATACTTAACTATCTTAACCCCACCGCACGCCTCATTTGCCTGTTCCAAGTCCAGTGTAGAATACCCATGTGAGTGATCAAAAGTGCATAGTCCAAAGAGACGAGAGAAACTGGAAACAAACTAAAAGATATAACGAAAACAAAAGGAACAAAGGCTTTGAATCCACGAACTCCTTTACAAAACAAGAAAGAGATCAGATGATCATGAAGGGTAAGCGTCCCCTTTCTTGCGCGCAGCACCCGTCGTGTAGTCCTTAATGTCAAAATCAGGATGTCAAAATCGGGATTGTCAATTTGTGTCAAATCCGAGAGGAATCGCACGAACTCCTATAAAAAAAGAGTGTTCCGGTAAGCGCTTTGGTTCCTGTGTGTTCATGTATTTTCTGAATTAAAGAATAAGCACAGTTGTGTTTATCTCTTTGGAATCCTAATAGTAAACCTACCGACTGACGCTATGGTTTCTGTGCGTTACTAATGTAAACGAACCCTTGTGGAACACGTGATCACATGACTTATTGTCAGATCGGATACAGAGTTCCGGACTAGACCGAAACGAAGTTATAAAGTTGAAGTCATCATCACTCCTGAAATTTCACGGTCGACAACACAATCTTTTTGGCCGAATTAAAATATCAGTTTCCAATATGAAGACGGATCTTTTTCTTTAGTGTGGCGGTGTAACATTTAATCTAATTGTTTACTTTCTCCGTCTGGAGATTGTAGCCCTGTTTTTGAAACGACACTGTTATAACGTTTCTTCGTACCCTGGGGTGGTTATTAGAAATTGGACAATGTCTTTAAAGAGGAAGGAACTACTTACCCTTTCGGACAGCCTGATTTCATCAACGGTTTTTGGTAGGATATGCAGGCTAAAAGGCATTATTTTATTTATGGTATGGTATGTGTCGTGTTCGACTTGTCCTTATTCTCGACGTTGCAATGTCTATCGACTTGTTCACATTTTTGGTGACCTTTGATCTTTCGGTTGTCTCTTTTTGTTGTATCTAAATTTTAGTCTCTTTATGTATTATGCTGTAGACGACAGCTTAGACGACATGCACAAAACAGTCAAGAAGTACACAAATAAAATATAGAATTAGCTGCAATGAAGTTACTAAACATCCTTTTCATTACGATGTATTTATCTCAAAATGTGGGAAAACATTCTTTTAGAAAATGTATTATGATGAAGACGACAGTTTGACAGCATGCACAAAATAATCAAGAAATACAAAAATAATTAGATTAAGTTGCAATAGTGTTAATATTCTTCTCATAAAAACGTATTTACCTCAAAATAGAGGAAACAGCTTTTAGAAAAAATATATATCTTTATTTTGTGTACAGGTTCACTCGTATATCTCCAGTCAAGATGGTCAGTTTTGAAGCTATAACTATTGTTCACGAGGACGGTTGAAAATATGCTATTCCATATAAAAAGGCACTATGAAAAACTATTTGAAGTGCCAAGAATTCAAGAACAGACAAGATAGACTGCATAAATGTTATTTCAGTATTTGCATTGATGAAGATGATTGGCCATATTTCATTTCAAACTATAAAAAATTGAACAAGAAGTTTATGTCTAGTAAATACTAGATTTTTTTCTGCCTTGGTCATCATACATATGCTTATGAAACCAATATCGCAAGCTGGATTCGTGTTTTCAGAAGACAAAGTCAGCAGACATTTATAATTCTTGTAAGTTAGTTTCCTTTTTTCTATTTTGAAATTTTTGCATTTCCAGTTTAAAGGGGAAAGGTGTTATGTTCCATTACAAATCAAGGTATGTACATACACGTGATAATATCCCATACATTTCGATTTAATATTGGTTTCTTTATCAATGCCATTGTTGATCCTTTCACGTTTGGTTTGATTTTTACTGTTTGTGGAAACCCTTTAATCGAAAGAAGATCTGTGCAATAAACACACGTATTACTTTTTTTTAATTGGAGTTATCGAACTTACACTACAGAATTGTGTTTAACTGAAATGCGGTCAATTTAATGTAACGCAAGTTTGACAGCATGCACATCATGAAAAATTATACTAACCTTTTGATATTAAGTTTTAAGAACTGTATTAATGATATTTGTAGACTCCATTTAGAATATAATATTTGGAAGAAAGTATATGGAATTATGCCAGAAAGAAAAACTTCACATTTTGTCATACGTTTATAGAAAATATGCAAAAGCCAAATTTACAACGTGTACAAATATTTTTTCTGGATTTAACTCATCAGACACGCTAGGGGGCCAAAAAATAGAGAGATATGTCAAACTTTAGGAATTTTAAATACATTCATGGACCAAATAAAATATACAGTTCATGATGTAATGATTGCCGATATGCCTAAAACAAAAATACCAACATTGAATTTAACAAATCTCAATGTTGAAATGATGTAAAATTTATCATTCCAACATACATTTCAGTTTCCGAAAATAAATTAAAAAAACATACAACTCAAGTAGGGGGAAGCTTTTTACGATTAGGACACTTATTTAAAAAAGCCATTTTTTCTTTATGAACTGGAATGGCTACACATTTAGATATATAACATCGATAACTTTTTTTAAAAATGTGCGAGCATTTTTGAAATTTACCTTGACACTGAAAGGTATACTTTAATTATGTGTATATGTATATATGTCATAAAGATTACCGAAGGGCTTTTTGTGACCTTTATATTTTTTAAACTTTTGATACATATATCTGCTTGGTAATATGTTGCGCCGTTTCGTTGACATTTTCACATGTTGGAAATACAATAAGAAGAAAAAGATAATCGTATGTAAAAAAAATGCAAAGGAAAATGTAATGAACAAACAAGATGGTACGCAATGCCAAATTCATATTTCGTAAAATAGCAATGAGTATGTTCATAATTATGCCTCTTAATATAAAAATAAGAGGCATGATTGTCCATGAGACAGCCACCCACCAAATGTCAATAGAATTTAAACTTCTACAGGTCCCATTATGGCCTTCAACAATGAACCAGAGTCCATACCATAACGGAAGCTCTAAAAGGCCCCGAAATACA
>JARWCS010000007.1:8713114-8723383 GCA_034783895.1 Geukensia demissa | reverse complement strand
AAGCCATTTTCTAATTTTTCGTTCCTCGTGATAAGACATTTTATTTCTCGTACGTCCGTGCGCGGGACCCCCTGTACCACCTCCTTTTATCAGTTTTCGAAGTCAAATTCAGTCAGAATGCACGAAATTATTCGGTCCCGAACGTCATTTTATTTTTTCTGAAGTGCAAAAATACCAAAAAAAGGACCATACAACAAACACACCTGTCAAGTTTGGTCCACACTGGTTCAATTGTTTAAAATGTAATTGTGAAAAGACAAAAGTATGACGGGCTGACGACAATGGATGCAAGCTGATCTCATTAGCTCACCAGGCTCTTCGTTCAGATTAGCTGGGAAAGGATTAGAAACTAAGGAAAGAATAAGTATCCAAACATTGTGTCGCTTTGTTATATTTCGATAACATGAACAATGTATATTTGTGTAATGTTGAACAATCCCGCTATTTTTTTCTTTGTTATTGTTTTTAATGCTGTCCATTTTGTTGAGCCCATTTGTTGGTAATAAAGTATGATCAAATTTCTATGCTCTACCTAGAGAGCAGAGACACACAAACCCGTGTATTTAACTGTGCAAGCATCGAGAATATGTTGTGACTTTATTAGTATAGGTCATGTTTGTACTTTGATTGTAAGAGAAAGGTTAGGTTTCTGAAGGATGCATGTGACTATTGAGTCCCGGGGCATTTAAAATAAACAAAACTACACGTTAATAATTTCTCACACTAAGTTAAGATAAGATGTTATTATGTCAAAACATGACGGACATTAAGATATGACATCTTGTACCCTGAGGCTTCACAAAAAAGAATTGATATTTTTATGATATACGTCATATTACAAGGAAACGAGTAAGGCTTACTTAATATAGTAAAATCGTACAGCACACAAGAATGGAGTACCAGGCAGTTGCACAGGATGGCGACACCAAAGAGGATACCGCACCTATGGTTCCAATGACTTCAGGTTAGACATAAGATTTTGCAACCATTCTTTTTTTATATCATTTTTCAGTTGTTTATAGAATGAGCCTAAAACTTATCTAAAACGCATTGTTACACAGTCAACACCTTAACCAAATGAATATTTTAGTTTATTAAAGTTAAAAAAAAAAAAACAAACAAAAAAAAAAAAACAGAATTGGTATTTGGAACATGCATTGTTTAAAGACATCTTACAACTTTTCATGAAAACTAGTGTACTGTAGATTGGAGATCTAATATAAAGTTCTTGCTTTGCATTGCGTAAAAAAATGCTTTCTATTTACAAACTCAACCTGTTTTGTGAAATTATTTTTGTGAGTACACATGCTCATGCCATCGCTTGTTACAGGAATACTGTTTGAAAGTCCCATCATTTGGGCAATTAACATTGAAAAAAAATACTTGCCACGTGACAGCCATTCCGGTAACCTAAAGACCCTTGCCAAAATTTTGAGATCAGGACTGTCTTGTAATTTTATTTGAGATGAACATCACTTCACAAAATCTGAATTAAAATTATGATGGCTTTTTAACCCATAAAATCAGATCGAGGAAACGAAAGGTAGTAGTGAGCCTTAAAAACAAAATTAGTGAAAATAGCAAATATGAATCTATATATGAATACAGATGTATCTAGTTTCAGTGGGTCTAATTTATATGGAAATAAATCAACTGCTTCACACAATGTTCGGTGGTGAACGATTTACAAAAAACAATGTGCTTAAAAGGAATTGTTGTAACATTTTTTTTTATTTCGAGACACATTTTCGGCATTCTTATAGGCTGCACCTGCATAAAAATGGCTACTTGCAGCAATTGGGCTCTTCTGATTAAATATATTCTCAATGATTTAAGAGAAATTCTATCAGAATGTTTTCAAACAAGCAAATTGTTATAAGGACACTGAATCCTTCGCACTTTTGCCCTATTATTCCCACAGGGAAATTTGAAGCTTGGACTAGAGGTAGTGTGCTTGTCTTGAGTGAAGAAGATCCTGAGTAAGATCCTCGGCCCTAAGCCAAATCATTCAAAGGACATTCAAAATGGCATTTGCTGTTTTTCTGCTAGGCATATGGCATTGAGGGGTAAGAACAAGTGCTGGTTGTCTCAGTGTCAGAACTATGTGTCTGATTAAGGTGACATGACGTTATATCTTGCGTACTCCATGTTCATAGTCTATAGCTCAGCGAATTGGTACAGTACAAAGCAGGGTTCTAATTAAAATTCTCTAATGTTTGCTGCTGACCTTAAGTAAAATGAAATTAATTAAATTAATCCATTGAAACCTCATCATTTTACCTATACAACAGTAACTCAGCTCTGTACAATATATCCATTACCCAACTGTATGTTGGAGAATCCATATACTTTCTGAAAAGAATGGAAATATATTTAATGTAACCGGGACATGTATAACATGCTTATTAAATGAATCTTAGTAGAGAGGACAAACATTTTCTTTGGGGTCTCTCAGGCTCCAGGACCAATTTAAATTTTATCTAAATCCTTGTATAAAGAGGAGTAGATTTAGTATACTTGAGCTCCAATTAAAGGAGAAACAATTGGACGTTTCAGATAAATGGGATAGGTATACCGTCATAATTTGGACCTGAAAATCAAGTATTTATGTCCCATGATTTCAAAATACCAATTTTTTACTTTCGAAAATGTTCCAATTTGAGAAAATATCATTTTTTTGCCACCAAGCATAAACTTTATGACAAATTTTGACCTTATACTTTACAAAAAGATATAAAAGCAGCAACCGCTTGTTTTAGTTTACCTCGTTATATAACAATGTCATGCAATTGTCATCTGGAATCGGTATGCATCTTGTTACTCAGCTGTGTAATTGCCCAAATACTATTAAAAATTTGACTATTAGTTTAAGAAATAGGTGGCCACTGTGAGCTGAAATGGTTTTGCACCATGTTTCCAATCCAAGTCTTTCATGCATAAAAGTAATAAATCAGCATCTGTAGCCTGCATTGCAGTTCTCATCCCTAAATGCATAATTCATACCACTATGGTTAATGTGGGATATGCCAGTAATGATGAATGACTTGAACCATACTTCCTAAGTCATTCATGCCGAAAATATAGGTTAGACCCCGCATTTGAAGCATGCATTGCAGGTGTTATCTAGATGCATCATGAAAACCAATATGGTTGATATGGGACATGTCAGAGAGCTGGCTGGATTTTCACCAAGATACTTAACTGAGTCATTGATGCCTAAAATAAAGATCCAAGTCAGCATCTGAAGCATTGAAGTTGTAATCCCTAGATTCATTATGCAATATGACTGACGTGGGACATGTTGAGTAAGCTGGAATTGACTTGAACCATATTTCCTAAATAAGTTGTTCATGTTTGAAATAATAGTCAAAGTCATCATCGGAAGCATGTATTGCAGTTGTTATCCCTAGATGCATCATGTTTACCAGAATGGTTGATGAGGTGGGAATTGATTTTGACCATGCTAGCTTTGATCCAAAGACTCCGGCTATCACATAAGCCCCACGCTCAGTGAGGCGAGGTTAAAATTATCCTGAAAAGTTCATATTTCAGTCATTTAATGAATAGTCTGCTTTGTGAAAAAGGTGGCATTTCTCTTAAAAGTCTCAGGACAAAATGATTAACATGCCAATATGTTATCATTTTGGATAAGATATGGCATTCAATCAAGGGCAAAACACATCCAAAAATGGCCTAAAATGGCATTTTTTCTCTCCCAAAGCTGATTTGTGATGTCATAGTGATGTTTTATCCAAAACGGTGGTTGATATGTATTGGTAGGAAATAATCAAATATGTTATTGCAATAGCTGTCCATATTTAAAAACTTAATTTTTTAAGGAATTTGCCAAAAATGATCCTTATACTATCTTTAGAAGATTTGTTACTACATGTTAGAACTCTTATAAAATTTATAAATATATAGAATATATGATGGTGTTGACCTTTAAAAGGCTTTTGTTTGAATTGAAAGCACACATTTACCAATATCTTCTCTTTAACTATAATGAGCTTTCAATTACTGTCAAACTTCTGTCCCTCAAACACGATAAGTGTACATTTTCTGAATGTGGTTAATGCTCAATCACTTGAACAGTTCATTAACCTAAACAATTTTAGCTAGTTTCGAGTGTTCAAGCTCCAAAAGTTTAATTATGCTTTTGTTATTTTTCTGAAATGATGAGACTGAATTTTGGAGTTTTTCAAATCCTCTAAAACAATTACTTTTTTATGTGGTATCCATCACATAAATTTACTAATTTACAATTTTATAATTTTTTTTGGCAAAATCAATTTTTTTCAACAAATGGGAGAGCACCAAATGCCACCAAAAAGAAGGTACTAAGAAAAGCTGTAGTGTTTTACAGCAGGGTTTTAACAGGTACAAATGAAGGCTTACCTACACAAAATGCTTAATTGTACAAGGCAACTGGAACATGTACATATAGAATGGAAATCACAAAAACTATTACAAACTGAAGACTTGGTTTATTTATTCACACTCAGTTATCAGTGCACAATTTACAATCACTGCATTATTAACTCACAATGAGAGAGAGTATACTTTACTGCTGTGGTCAAGATGCTACATGGCAAACTTCATTTGAAATCAAAAATTTAAATTTATAGGGGTTATCTCCCTTACACCAAATTAGTTTCAATCTGACATAAACATGATAAATAGTCATGAGCTGTAACAATCAAATTTTTCATTAATTTTCTGTCATTTGAATTGTAAACAAAGCATTCCAGAGAATATATATGTAATACAATAGGCACTTTTGGGGATAAACTTTTGAACTCGTGAGAG
Source organism: Geukensia demissa (assembly GCA_034783895.1). Classification (NCBI taxonomy): domain Eukaryota; kingdom Metazoa; phylum Mollusca; class Bivalvia; order Mytilida; family Mytilidae; genus Geukensia; species Geukensia demissa. The sequence continues at coordinate 8,718,574 of JARWCS010000007.1, read as the reverse complement.
ATACCGTGTTTGTAGCATCTTGCCTTAACAGATGTCTGAACATGATTAATGTGAAAAAATATGATCATAAACAATAACAACAGACGTACACAACTAAAACAGTAACACAGCCATTCAATAAACTTGTATCATCTAGCATACTGAATTATCTAAAAACTTCTCCTAACATAGGACAACTTCTTCTAGTTAATATTGATATCACATTTTTCCTCAAATCAAATTTTGTAAAATCTGTCAACATAGCAACAGTACCAGAAATTCAAAGTTTAGCAGAAGTGTTGGTTGTAAATAGACATGTATATAACTTAAGAAAAGCAACAACAAATAAAAATGGGCTTAAAGAAGTTGTAATATTGAAAGCTATATTTGATTTAAGACCAATGACATTCAGGGAGTTAAAAGGGTCAATGGAAAAACTTAACAGTGTGAAAACAGGAAAAATCTGATAATCAAAGAAAAACTCTCAACAAATCACAAAACAAGAGAATTTTTTATCTTCCGTTAATATTCCATTAATGAAGAGAAATTTTCTTAGTTTTAAGAGTATATGGCAGTTTTAGCTATTTTGGAAATTCTACCCACTAGGGACAGAGATGAGTGAGTGATCATATTCCATGAATAATGTAGTACTGTGTACTATTTATAATTTATACATTATATTACCAATAATAACATTTTAATTTGAGGAAAAATGTATTATGAACCAAGAAAAAAAAAACAAAACCATAAAAAACAAAAACAATTTCAGCGCATAAATGTAAATATAGTTGATCACAGGTGATGGTAATGTTTGCCATTCGTTATGAAAAAGTTTTTAAAAAATTTGCACCACAAAACAGGCTAATTTCATTAAGCTACCCTTATTTAATATAAAGATACATATAAATCTGGTGTACAAGCTTATGCAGTTTATATTGGAATGTATGAAGATCGCTTGCCTTCTGAGCTATAATATTATAAAGTGAAATTCATGAACAAATTCCAATTATCAAACCTAAAATTTCAGTAAAATTCTTCATTTCATTATAACATACTTTGATAAAAATTTGGGCTTAAATGTAATTACAATATTAAAATGTTTTGGCTAGCATTATTCTCATATGCCATATACAAAAATAACAGAATTATTTTTTCAACAACTGCATTCAAAATTAAAAATAGCAAATCATTAACATTTAATTTTTCCAACAAACTAGTTAAAATAAGAATTTAAAATTTTTTATCTTGAATGTAACAAATCATTGAAAGAATAAAAATTGACATCTCTTTATAAGAGATGTTAAAATGAAAGACTGTTCTACAGTTTTCAAACTATCACAGTTCAGTCAACAACACAATGTTATCACTCCAAAACAAAATCCCTCATTGACTAAATCAGAGCACAATATGGCTGTATAACAAAGCACTTGTAATATCAATCCTGAGTTAAATTTTAGGTAATTTTGGAGCACTAACTACAGGGTTACTCTGCTCTAACAGCTTTCTTCCTTCTGTTTTATAATCAAAGGTACAGTCATGTGATTCTGCATAACGGTGAGTTGCACAAAAATTGTTTCCACATCTAAAAAAGAAACAATAATGCATTTTTAAACATCACACCTAATACACAAGAAAACAAAACAAGAACACCTGAAGCTTTAAAAAATATTTATACGCACAGACTTTGAAACATATTGCACTTTGTAGTTGTCACTGCTGTTGGATTTGGCTTCCTATTTCGATTTGCTTGGGTTTGAGTACTTCTTTCACTATGTTTGAATCTTGGACTTCCTATGTTTTGCTACTAATGCTGATGATGAGAGGTTATTCCTTGAAATGTACTTATAGCATATTAGAATTCACCATCAGTAAACTTGTAATTGAAACCACTGGGTGATGCCTCTGCTGGTGGAACAGTGGTCCAAGAGGGTATTCACCAACCCAGCTGTCAGGCTTGTCTGACATGAAACAATGTTTGAGAAAAATTTTCTACATTTGTTTAAATTCAAAAGCATTGAAAATACGGACAGGCTTTGAAAGGTTTTGCACTTTGTGGTTGTCCTTGCCATCAGATTTGGCTTCCTATTTTTATTTGTTTGGATTTGAGTAATTCTTTTACTATGTTTGAATACTGGACTTTCTATGTTTTAGTTCTAATGCTACTGATGAGAGATTACTCTTAAAATACATTTAGCATATTTAAATTCACATATTTATTTAATATGTGTAAACTTGTATTTTGAATTAACTGGTGGACCAGTGGTTCCCAGCTTAGTTGTCAGACTTGTCTGACATGAAATTTATCAAACGATGTTTTATAAAAATTTGCTGCATTTGTGTACATTCTAAAGCACTAAAAATACAGAAACATTTTGAATGGTATTGCCCTTAGTAGTTGGCTTCCTATTCCCATTTGTTTGGATTTGAGTGCTTCTTTTGCTATGATTGAATCTGAGACTCCCTATGTTTTGGTTCTAATGCTGTTGATGAGAGTTTACTCCTTGAAATGTACATATAACATATCAAAATTCATAATATTTATTCAAAATTAGTTAAATTGTATTTTAATCAGACATGATTTTGCCAAAGTAGAAATAAAGCAGAAATGGGGTAATGGGAAGCTAAATTCTTGTGTAATAAAGGATGCAATATGGAAAAATCCCACTTTTAAATAGCAGAATTTCGCAAAAAGCAGAAAAAAAAAATCATGTCTGTTAAATGATTGTTAATGTTGTGATTCTGATATTCAAGGGAAATAGTTCATAACACTGCTATTATTATAGAAAAGTAAATGCAAGTATTTCTTGATTTACAAGTGGACATTTCAAAATCTGTTTAGAAAAAAATTAAGGAAAAAAGAATAAGGTTATACATGAAATACTTTTTAAAAGTAGAAATACTAGTTAAGTACAATTTTCCTGTACAATGTAATTCTGTATAAAAACATGATTATCTCCCCTTTGACCACTGCAAAAATTTTTTGGAAGTATTAAGTTCATTTCTATGCCATATTCAAGTTGTTAATTGCTTAAATTTAAAAATCGCGATTTGAAAATAGTGGCAAAATATATTGGCACATTTTCCAACAGATATAGAAAAGGTAGATATGATATGATTGTCTATGAGACAGTATAACTCAAAAACCTATACAGATCAACTCGAATGAGTGATTAATTCCCCCTTAATACTTCAACAAAAACTTTGAATGCTGAACACTGTAAGCTAATAACTCCCTGAATTTCATCAATATTAGTGGGGTCTAATTTTCCCATGTACAATATAATGTGTTACAATGTAATTTGTGAGTTGATCAATCTAAATTCTGGAAATGTTAACAAAGTGAGGCAAATTACCAGTACCTGCAGATATAACTTGTGGCCAAACCAGTTTTCTTGGTGCACACAAAACACCTTTTAGCAGCTTTCTTTTTAGATTTTACTGGAGGAAGTCGATGGGACGGAGATAACAATCGACCATCTCGACTGCTAGCAACACGCTGTAATCTTGCAGACTGCAAAAGAAAATGTCTAAAATGTACACTTAAATTTTTAATTTTTTTTTATTTGGAATGACTTAACTCTAAACTCAGTGTAAGAATATCAATGATGGTATCAGCTGACCAAGAATTATACATACTGGCGGTAAATCATAATATCTACATGTACAAATGTCCAAACTGGGGTGCTTCACATGCGCAGCATGATACAACAGCAGAACATCAACATGAGAAAACTGAACAAATGAACACTATGGTAAGTGTGGAAACAGTAATACAAGGGACAGCTAATTCAACCCTTTTGCCTTAAAATCTATAAATTATTCAGAAGAAAAAATGTAAGGAAATCCCAATTTGGTCACTCTACAAAAAATGGATGGGTTAGTTCACCCAAAAACAAATCCCAACCAATATGTATTTTAGGAGTTAAGTGTGTAGAAATATCAAATGGATCATAGTAGAACAAAAGTAATCAATAGAAACCTTACTGTTTACGGACGGTGCCAACAAACCCATAACATTTTAGGACTACAAATTTTTTGCAGTCATTTTAAGAATGAGAAAAATAACCCATTAAAATCGGACAAAAATAGATTACTTACATTAAAATATAAGAAAAGCCTTCAAGTCCCTTTCCCCCCCATCCAAAAAAAAAAATGTAGGGCTAGATGTAGTTCCACCAAAATCAATACCAACTTTTATCTAGAACATGTACCAAAAAGCAATGTTCCAAAATATTCAAAGAGTAGTTGAACTAGAAAATAAGTTACCGTGTGAAAACCAACCTCTACAGATGCCGCCACCAAGGACACCAACAGTGCCATAACATAATATAACCACAATTTTTTGCGGTTGCATGAAAAAAGTTGAATGGCATGAAAACCATTTAACAATTAGAGATACTGTATAAATTACATTAGTAGAATATCATACCAATTAAGACATTATTCACTGATATTCTATCATTAGTAGAATATCATACCAATTAAGACATTATTCACTGATATTCTATCATTTACTATATAATACAGTATATTCTTCTTTAACTGTGCTTTATCCTAACAAATAATTTTAATTTAAATATTCAGCTAAAATAGTCATGACAATTGTGGTCTAATGTAGCTAAGAGAGCACTCCACAGTTTTAGATGTTTAACAATACATTAATAATGCCGTAAAAATATATGACAGTGTTAGAAATAAGATAGATAGTTAAAATACTGTCAGGCAAGTAAAAAGCAAGTTGTGGTTTCCCGGCGGGTAAGTGGTAAAAATTTGGTCCATCAGTACTGCAGTATTTGAGGGAAAGTTACATATTTGTGGGGCAAGTCTTTTTTTTAAGTAACTTGCCCTTTTCTAACACTATGAAAATGAAAAATATTTTGATAGATTTTACGGTATATCTATTGGCATATAAATATACATAATGTCAGTAAAAATAAGCTTGGTGGTAATAGAAATGCAAAAATTTGGACATTGTTAGATGTAATTTTTACAAAAATAAACAATTTTCACATAAGCACACAACATACGACATCTGGGCTATTTTATAGACCGATGCTGGTAAGATATTTAAATCACTTTCTAAATATCCTTTTCAAATTTTGTGATTCAGATTGCTTTAAGTGAGAATAGCCAAAACATTAGAGACTCAGTTTATGCAATGTACATTAGTCCATTTTAAAATGTAACACCTTCTCCAATGACACAATTTCAGTGAGAATCAATAATATCTTGATCAAGCAAAGAAAAAACATTAGCAAAGCCTTGAAATACATGTATTGAGAAACAAAAATAAAAACGATAAAATCTTTTAATAAATCTTCAACTAAAGTATGTTTCACTGAACTGAGTCTCTCAAATTTTGGCTTTTATTTCTAAGAAATAGCAATAATAAAATCTGAAAAGCAAATTTAGAATGAGATTTAACTATTTTACCGGCAATAGAATTTAGGGTTCGAAATATCACAGGTGTCGTTGTTTGTC
>JARWCS010000007.1:8674579-8695425 GCA_034783895.1 Geukensia demissa | reverse complement strand
CATGCACTTCTTTATATGAAATGTAATGGAGAATACTGATGTAATGTTAGTTTTCCTAATAAACAATACAATACTTTAATGGTCATGTGATAGTAGCATGAAAAAAGATATTATACCCTTTCCCTTAATACAAATACATTTTCAAAAGAGGTAAGATTATATTTTCTTGACATGTAATATATGTCCATTTTATTTTAAAATTAAAAAACTTATTCTAAAAATTGTTATTTTTGACACAAATTCAAGACATTTGAATATACTGTGAAAACTTAGCATCAAAGTTGTTCAAGAAAATGTTTCTTTAGGTTTGCTCCAGATATTTGTTATCAAAATATCTGTTTATTTAGCAATTTGTTAAAACAGTTTGGTAAATGACTTGTGCATTGATTGGTAATGATCTTATCCATTGTCAAAACACAACAAAATATCCTCTATGAGAAATCAAACCTGTTCCATGGGGATTCTAATTATGGCAGTAGTCTGATACTATTGATTCTGCAACCAGGTAAAAATTGATTTGTTGAATGATTAACCCTTAATATGGTTCTTTCATTGACATAATATTAAATTAAGTCCCAGCAATTAATTGCTTGTTGTAAAAGTTTTTTTTTCTGCCTACCAATTTTGACCAACAAATAGTTAACGAAGTCATGCTTTAAATCAAACTTTTTCCCAATAGAATATGACATAGTATAATACTGTAAATTATGAATATCCGTAGGTCATGTACGAACACAGATGTTGATGCAGAATCGATCAATATTCAATATAATACGTAAAACTCAGGTATACTGATGAAAATTCCCTGTCTGAGTAATACAAGTAGGAGTCGAGAGACAATAGTTTCTTATCAGTGAATCAGTTTTGTCCAAACAACCATGGAATAGAATTGGAAATTAGGCCATATTCAGAAACAATGAGTGAAAAATTAGACAAAATTTGTACTGAGGATGTAATTTTTCAGGTAATAGTGACAACAAATGGTATCTACTATATCTATTTACAAAATTTGCAGGAACTAAAATTGTAAATCTCATCTGTTTTTGCTTATTAGGAAGAGGAAAAAATTTAAAGGTGTTATCATTTTCTATTTTTAGGTATTTTGGCATTTGGATGTATTTCGCAGAAGTTATCGTCGCCTGACAGGACATTTATGTATGGGAAACTCATGTATTTTTTGTGCTTTAAAGGTAAGGACAAGTCATAAAATCAAGCGGAAGAATATTGCCTGATTTATGGTGACTGTTTTGAAAACAGTAATTTACGTGTCAAACGGAAGCACTGGCAGCTAATTGATTTATCCAAGATTTAACATGCTCAACTGGCACACGTCTCTACAATACTATGTATAAACTCCCAACAAAGTCTGACTGTTTGATATCTATCTTCCTACTCTATCTACCTGGTATACACCTGAAATTCAGGTAAATGGAAACATTTTATCTGATTTGATTGTGACTCATTAAATTGTTTTCAAAGTGCCTGCCCTTTTTTTTTAATAATTATCTCCCCTTTGTAGGCAATTGAAAGCAAAGATGGAATTAAAAAGAAAATTAGACAAGTTTTTTTTGTAACAAAGAATTAAGTTTTTGACATGTAATGTTTATTTACCTGTAAAAGGTTAAAATCAAACATAGAGACTGCTACATGTAACAGAACGATATTAATTCAGATTATTTGACTGATTTTTGATTGTATATAAAACCAGAACAGATTGTACTTTAAATCCATAAACAATTTAATTTTGATTTAAATGTGCAGTGAATGATTCAGTTATGATTAGTATATGTCAAAACGTGACAGATTTGTTTGAAATTTGTTAGAATTGATTTTGATATTTAAATAAAAAGATATGTTTTAACAGGTTTTCCCATAATCAATATAGCATTGCTATTTCTATTGAATTTTAGAAAAGTACTACAGCCCTAATCTTATTCAGGTATTACTTGTAAAAAAAATTAAGAAAATGCAAGAATAGTACTGTTGATATAAGTATGACAGTTTACTGACTACACATGTAAAAATTGTTCAGTCAGTTGATATAAATTTGGCTTTGGGTTATAAACGTCAGAAGGTAGTCTGGTTGACAGGGATCTGTTAATGATACAATTATAATTTTCACCTAATAAAATAACTACCAGGAAAGTGACAAAAATACAAGTTAATTGTCAGATTTTTGGTGGTGGTTTTTCTTGTCTGTTGTAGATCTTCCTTGTAGTCCAAGACTTTTGATCAATTTTATGGCTCTTTTTAAGAGTAAATGTCGATATTTACTGTTTTAATGAGGTGTTATATAGGTACAGAAATTGGAAAATCAGGGTTTGATGGCTTCTCTCACAGAAAATGAAGTATTCAGCTATTGAAGGCACGATTTAATACTTAGCTGTGTCATAAAACCATCAAAAGTAGACTAACCATGAAATGAGATCTAAATTGTGTATTGAAATGAATGTTCTTTTTACTTGGTCATTCAATCTTTTTATGGTCACCTGTAAATTGTAAAGGTGTATTGCTGTGTTGATCCAGGTGTCACATGTTTGAAGCAGGAGATATGTTGTTTGGATGTCATCAAAATGGTCAAGTATCACTTTACAGTAAAATCTGAAATTAAATTGCTTTTCAATACCAATGCACTCCTGGTGGCGACGGACCAAACAAAAACTGGATAAACATTTTGTTCGGCCACAATAAGATGAAAGTCAACAAAAAAGTGTGATAATGTTTTTAAAGCATTAATAATGGAAAATCGAAGCCATTTTAAGAATTAAGCCTGGAGTTGAATTTATAAGAGATTATATAACTTAGATAGTTCATGGCATATAAATTTTAATGGATAATAAATATGGTGCTTTCGTTATGGAAACAGTCTTGTTAATACACATCTGTATATGTGATATTTGACTTTTAACAGGTTATATTTACCCAGTACCAGTACAGCGACCAGTCTTCCCTCCCCCCAGATGCTCTACGTAAAGCATTAGCAGAGACATTTATGAACAAACAACGGTTTCAGCTTGGTCATATGGATGATGCAGCTGAGTGCTTTGTAAGTTTCAAAAAATTAGAATGTTTTCAAATTTTTAAATGTTCAAGATGGTTCAAATTATATTCTTGCCTGACATTAGATAAAAATATAAATTTGAGTTCAGACTTTAGTTTTCATATAAGATATAAATAGTTTTAAGACAGAAATATGGATTCTTTATTGATTGGAACTGACTGTTTAAAGTTTTTTATCAAAATAGAAAGTGAAAGTTGTTGCAGTTATTATTTTTAACTCAAACTGGTCTTGTATTTGTTGTAGGAGAACATTTTACGGAGGATCCATTTCCACATTGCTAACGCCTATCATGAAGACTCTTGTTCAGCCCCTCATTGTTTGCCCCATCAGAAGTTTGCTATGACTGTATTTGATCAGGTACATTCATTTCCTTTCTGTAATTAAAATCTAGGCTTGGTCACACCTGAAACAGGTAAAATTATTGATTGTGGTCAGAAAATTATTGAATTTGGTGTTTACAGGTCATTAAATGTTAGCTTAAATCAATGAACTAAAATGCAAATGGCTGGACTTAATTGAAAAAAAATTGGAAAAATATTCCTTTGTGTCCATTTAATTGCAAAAACTAGGAACATTTTGTTTACAGTTATGATTGAAAGATTTTCATATTAAGAATCAATTACAAAGAGAAACAGACTGTGAAATTATAATTATTGCTCTCCAAATTAATTTAAGTGACGGATCTTGATTTTACACATAAATAATTGGAATTGTTAATAAAGGTAGTATGTTGAAACTAAATAAATTTTACTTGTATTTATTAACAGCTTGTGTGTATCTGTGGTGCGAGCTCTGACCCATTGACGTTCCACGAACTTGTCCACTATATCTCTACGACTGCATTATTGTAAGTGCAAATAAAACTTATTAAAGATTTATAGTAGATATATTAACTTGTCACATTTTATATCTTGTTCTTAGTTCAAACAATTTTTTTAAACAGAAGTAGAGGTTCATTAATTTCTGCAGGGTATTATTCGCTGATAGATAGATCTGTAAGACAAACACAATATTGCTCGGTAACTGCAGATTGGGAGTAAATGAATTGACTTTTACTAATGACTGAAGCTCAATTAATCACAAAAAGAATCTATGATGATCTGCTTGTCAGCTCTAGGTACCAATATATCATCAAACAGATATAATAGCTATGATTGTGATTCATCCTATTTTGTTATTCTTCTTGATTAAAGTTTAATGTAAGCGGCAGTGTCTTTGAATCTTTTTTTCAGACTGTAAATGGGCATTTATCTTTCTTTATGGGGCCTTTTGTTACAGCAGATCATTTTCATATTGACTGAGGTTTACCGACTTTTCAATGGATAAATAATATGCCACAGCCTGTGTCACCGGAAATGTCTTTCTACCTTGTCACTTACATAATGTTTAAGTATCTTTACCTGAATAAAGCTGGTATTAAAAGTGGGGCTCCTTAAAGGATTTTAAAAGTTGGTAAAATTTTGTTTTACAAAGACAACATGTAACTATGTTTTTTTTCTCTATATAGGACCCATTGTCGTTCTATGCAAGAAACAGGGGATGCACTTCATCCTGATCGGTTTGGGTTGTTATTAAGAAATGCTGGAACAGCAGGAGATATCAGAGATTGTCCCGTAAGTAAAACAAACATCATTATCTTCTAAGCTTCCTACTAGGATAGTATTGGTTTTAAAAAAATTGAACTTCCTTCTTAAATATTAATCCTGATTGTACAAAGATTTTCATCAAATAATTCCAAACAAATATTCTCAGAGAAGGTTAAAGAATGTAGGCTGGATAGTCCAGAGAGATGTCAATATAGGAAACAATAGAAAAATCTAGAAAATAAAGATGAACAACACATACCCCACCAAGTATAAAATGTCTTTAAAAAAGTTTAACCACGTCATTTGCTTTATGTAGCTGCTCCATGCAGGAAATCTGCTATCTGGAGGAAGTGGTCATTTTCACTGTAAAAACAATACTTGTTTTATTTGCAAACTCATTTGGCCAATTATTGTTATATTTGATTATCATCACATTGTTGATTTTGAGGGCCTTTTACAGCTTGCCCTTTGTTGATTTTAAGGGCCTTTTACAGCTTGCCCTATGGTGCGGATATTTGTCCATTATTCAACGCCTTAAGGTTACCTGTAGATCTTTGTATTTTTAGGATGGCTGTCTCAAATACAATCAAACCACATGTTTTTTTCTATATTAATAAATAAAAGCAGACACAGTTAATAACCGACTGATAGATATTTTGATGATTTATTATTAAAAACATTCAGATGTACTGATAAATTTTTGTGATGTTTTGTAGGGAAATTGTGGTAAGAGAGTACAAATAAGGCGTACATTGCTGAATACTCCTGATGTTGTCAGTATCGGGTTAGTTTGGGATTCAGATAGACCTGATGAAAAACTGATCCATGAAGTAGCCAACAGCATTGGTAGCACTATCCTGTTACAAGATGTATGTATAGCCAATTGCCTTATTTCTTATGAAAGTGTCAAGAGTAATGTGAATTCCATTTGTATACCCAGCACAATTGATATTCATTTTTAAAAATTGCCAAAGTCCATCAAAATTTCCCTTTTTGAAAAGACATTTTACAGGAAAATGTTATTAGTTGAAATCCTTTTTACTTACCTTTTTGCTTTGATTAAAAGAGAAGTTTGATATCCTATATTTGTTTTTTTTTAAATGTTAGAGTTATTTTGATTTGATAAAAGTGAATCATAGATGAAATAGTGAAAGAAATTATATTTTTATAAGATTTACACCAGCCCTGATCACAGGAATAGAGAATCATACTGCTTTCTATATGTGTTTAGTAGTCATTTCTCATTTCAACAAGCTCCATTTTCAATATAAAACCCAACATCAAAAGAAATGATTTATATTACACCATGTTTTTCCTGATTTTAGATGTTCCATTCTGTTGTGTGTAAAGATGCTACTAAGCTTCCTAAGTTACAGCTATCAGCCATTGTGTGTTACTATGGTAAACATTATTCCACGATAGTCTACCACACCAAGTTAAATGTCTGGATTTACTTTGATGATGCCACTGTTACAGAGGTCAGTATTGTTGAAAAGAAGAAAAATTTTTATCCATCATCATCTGTGAATTTTTCATTATGGTCATCAATAATAAATATAATCAAAATTTTAGGAGACTAACAACTTTAATAAAGTATACTTTATGTATCAGTTTTTAGTAAAGCATCATATTTTCAGTATTGTGTTTTACTTGTCCAGTTCTGTCTTTCAAAGATTGCATCACGACATTATGATTTATTTAAAATTTAGAAGTCTTATTTATGATTTTTCCATTACATTTGTCAATTTAATACATGTAATAGATTAAACATGTAGCTTGTTTTCATTTTTGTCAACATTCCAGAATAATCTATCACCTATAAGGGTAATTGAAGGACAGTGTCCTGAGAAAAAATCTTTAAGCTGGTTTGTGTTGATCCTCTATTAACACAGTTCCTCGACAACTTCAACAAAATGAATTGGACATGTTTGGGACATTGTCCTGTAATGACTATGTAATCTGGCTTATATCTCTCATTTGGCCATTAACATATTTTCATTTTGTATTTAGATATATACATTTCAATTTCAATGAAAAATTTATTACTTATTTTAATAGACAAAGTAATATGATATCTTGCTCGTGGCTACATGTAGTGATTTAAATACATTATTAGTAATTCAATTATCACTTAAATCTAAGTGTAAAGACTGTCTCAAAGTAATATATATCTAAATATTTGTAATCAAACCATGCATGGCCCACACCTTTTATAAAAAAGGTCACATTTTTGTGGCATATTCTTTTATGTTTGTTTATCATGGTGTCTGATTTTATTGTTTTTTATTATGAAATTCTAGATTGGTCCAAGATGGGAAAATGTGGTGGAGAAATGTTCCAAGGGTAGATACCAACCATTGTTGTTACTCTACTCCAATCACAACGCTGCTCCAATAGCTACAGAAACTGCTCCAAAGAAAAGAGTTATGGCCCCTGGCTATGCTACAACACCTTCAAAAGGTCAGTTAATGTCGTGTTTGAAACTTGACAACAATTAGTAGATATTATCTTGTCAATATTGCATGGATTGAATTTCATATTTTTGTTGAGTGTCACGAAGTTTCAATAATGTAACTACTGATTGTCATGCACTCAACTATTGTTCTATAATATATTGAAATATTTTGTCCTTTGTTTGGAATGATAATCATATTGATGTCAATATATACATTGTTTCAAATATATTGTACATTTTTAAATTGGAAATACCAATGGATATTTATAAAAAAAAGTTCAACATATAAGGATTAGTGTCAAGGTGATATCATAATAAATGGTACATAGGTTTTATAATAGGTAATTGGATTTATAAGTAAAAACAGCTTAAAATTCTTTCCAGTAATTAGATTATGGAATTAAAACATGATGAGTTGTCAGATTATAGTTCCAGGATTGCATGCATGTCCTATTGTTAAAAAACTTCTTTAGACAGACTATCACTGCACTTCTGGTTTCTTCTCAAATACACTTGTAATTTATACCCTTGTATCTGGTAAAAACAGGTGTGTGAAGTCAGGTAAAAACTCAGGTAAAACAAGATGAATTCTATTTCTAGACAAAGTTAATTTAACTGTCATAAGTGACACTCTATCTTCATAAAATACTAAAGATGGCTTAGGAATAAAGATTTATACTTTTCTGTTTAAAAGATGTAAATTGATCACATTTCTGTGTTAACTTAAAATATCAGATAACAGGTACGACAAAGACGAATGTGTGGTGACGCATCCGACATCTCTGACACGAATCATACATGCTTAAGGGAGGTTGATACATGTCACAAACTTCTGAAAATTATGTTGATCAACCTTTTAGATTTACATTTATATAAAAAAATCAGTTCATGGATGACAGTTCTTTATTTAAGCTGCAAATTTGGCACTAAAATTTTGTTTATCATATGTAGTAAATTTTACTTGAAGAACCTAAACAAGTACTTTTATAAACTCAGATTGGTGTGATAAAACACATTACTCATAGTTAAGAGAAAAGTTGATGATATTTAACAAGGACTAAAGAGTACAAATTCAGAGAAAACAAAACAGGCATTGTGCATGCTTGGGTTACCTTTAAATATACAGGTGAAAAGGCTATTGATTACCTGATTAGTCAGGTGCTTCATATCATCACCAATCCACAATAAAAAGACAAAAGTAATATATCAAGATTATTGTATCTTTTATGACAAAGTGGTAACTTGATCTGAAACATTGTTTCCCTAAAATAACAAACCAGAGACTCTTTGTGGCTTTTCAATAGCATACATAGTTCCTATAGAGTGGTATTTGTAAAGGATCATTTTGATTTATTACCATCTATTTATAGGTGTACCTGAAAAGAAACAAATTCAAACTGAGGGACACAATCAAAAAGCAAGAAGATCCATAACTCCAAATCCTGATAAAAATGAAATAAATCAATCAAATGGTAGACGAGCAATTACACCTGGTCCTGATGATTTATCTCCAGACCGAGATGGACCTAAAAAATTAAATGTTGACCATCATCGCCAATCAAGCTTTTTAATTGCTGTGACTGGTAAAACTGATAGAAATACAAGACCAGGTTCTGAATATGCTGTGCCGAAAGGCATCAACCCAATTAAGCAGTCCTTACCTGGAGGACAATCAGACATGTCACAGAGACAAGGGATGCTAAAACATTGTTTTTATGAACCTTCCAATGCTGATCGACAACAAAATCAACAGAAACCAAACCAGGATGCTGTGGATGGTTATGATTATACACTGTCTACTAGTGATCAATATAGGAGACCAGCAATCACAGCACCTAAGCCTAATAATCTTCCATTGCAAGCCAACTTTTCACGTGTTGCTGAATGTCAGAGAAAAGAAAGTTTTAAGAAAGGAAAGGACAAAGTTAGAGCTGATGTTATTAGGGGTTTAGATCCTGTTCGGAGGGAATCTCAGTCATCGGACTCGGATTCACCACAAACTCCACCCCAACTTCCACCTAAAATTAATAGAAGTCATTCTTATCATAATTATGATCACGATTCACTTGCAAATGTTTCAGCTGACAATATTGACATTCGACAACATGTTGTCATGAAACCAAGACCTAATAATACACATGTATATGAAAATATGGAAAATTCTTCACACACCCCTGTACAATCTGGACTTGCAACTCTTCCTAGAAATAAGAAATCTAATTCTTCTGTGCAATCTCATATTCAACATTCACGTCAGAATTCATTAAAAGGAAATGACAATTATTCTGCTCATAATCGTCAGTCATCTAACAGCGGACAGGAGACAAATAATATGTATCATACAATGGGGTATACACAACCTATATCACATAGCCGGGAATCTTCAAGTAATACATTGGTGCCGGATGAGAGACATTCTAGGCAAAGTTCATTAACCAGTCAGATCTCTGATAATTCACAACATTCATCTTCATGGCAACAGGGCAGCAATAACCAATCATCATCACAGTGTAGACCACAGTCAGCAGGTCACAACCCTGCCATTCAGAGGTTACCGGATGAAAAACCTCCAAAACCTAACAAACCAGAGAAAAAGAACACTGTGGCTGCACAAAAGAAGAAAAGTATGAATAGTAAAGGACAGCAACCTCCCCCGTTACCAGAGAAAAAGAGTGTGAAGTCTGATCCCCTGTCTCCAGATGACAAAAGTTATATCAGTAGAAAAACAGTAGAAAATGTCTTGTCTTATCAAAAATTGTCCCGACAAGGATCAACAAACAGTACTTTAAGTTATACAAGTGTCTCTAGTAATGCTAGTACTGCCAGCAATACTAGCTTCGAATCTGATAATAGCAGCTTAACAGGGTCAAAAGATTGCACCATTCCTTTTGATAGGTTATCATTAGAATCACGACAAGATTCTGGGTATAGTGGTAGTGATAGAAACAGTTCTAGTTCAACAGGCAGCAATACTTTAGATCCCTATACACAATATTTCTTAAGCAAAAGTATGATTCCACCAAAAACATTCAATCAGCAGGCTTTGGAAGAAAATTTAAAGAAATTCATCAATCCAGGTCTTACCCAAAATCAACGTTTTGATCAAAATTATACTGTTGGTTACCAGGGTAACAGTTTTCATGGAAACCAACAACAGATGTCACATCAGAATCAGAGAAATTTTGACCAAACAGGAGACAGAAAACAGTTGTATGACCCAGCCATTGTAAAGTCACATCAGACTAAAGGTAAGAAGTCAACCAGTTACAGGTGTATACAATTTAAAGTTTTCAATTAGAAAAAAACACAACTATGTTGAGCAGTAATTATCTCCCCTGTAATTCCAGTTAAATTTAATAACTATAATTATTCACTATTATAAATCAAATTGATTTAAACCATTAATTTTACCTGTAATAACAATTATTTATGGTGATAATTATTACCACATACAGTCATGGGCAGGGTTCCAAATTTGATTCTTCACACAATTGATACACATTATATGTTTAATCTGTCATTTAATAACTTAAATTGTTTGTAAATTAAAGAGTTGAATGATTAAAATGATATGAAACAGGAAACAAAATAGGTCATTAGTTATATTGTTAAATATGACGGTTTTATTGTCATATCACGATTATGATAAGTTTATGTGTAGGTTGTAAATTTCTTTGAGACTGTTTTATTCATTGAGAAATATTGTAAAGTTATATAGAGATTAAGTCAGTAAGAAGATTATGTTTTAAGTGGGTGTTAAAGGCCAACACATGGAGTGACAAATAATAAAAACCCTTCTCAGACTAAAATTATGAATCTTGTTTATTTTTAGATGTTGTACTAGCATACTTCTAACCAAATACATGTACTTTCACCACAAAAATGATTAAAATTTGATGTAACTTAGAAAGTTTTATATGAATTTTTAGCTTATAGACAATTATTCATTAGACAACATACGATTTTGTTATTTTTGAAATAGTTTTTTACTTGAATGAAGCAATTTGTATTTTTTTTTAAGATGGAGGAGTGTATCCACTGACCCATGGTTTACCAGCCAACAACCAAGCAACCGATCCAAAAAACTTTGAAAACCAGATGTTCTTACAGAGCGGACCACCTGGTTATGATGAAGGTAAAAAACCAATTCCATACAACTTACTTAGAAATCTAATTGGTTTCAAGAAAATAAGTCGTATATATTTATTTAATTGTAAACCCACAAGGCATTGCAATAAATAAATGTTTTACACAATAGACATTATACAGATAGTGAAGCAGTTAGGTTTTTATAGCAATAAATGCTATTCTGATGTGTAAACTCAGCCGACTTACCCAAAGAAATGAATAAAGTACGCAGGACTTAATGTCAAGTTTGTGAGTGAAAGGCTGAATTTACATATCAGTAACTTCTGTAAAAATAGAATTAGTCAAATAATTAAAAATAATGCTACAATTTAATTCTAAGAGAAGAACTATTTTGAAGGTGTATGTAGTCTCAAGATGTCATCAGCATTGGTTTATGGATGTGTAAACTTTTCCATTTTCATGGTACTGCCCAATAGATGTGATGTTTTAACAATAAATTTTGTAAATAAATTGCAAATAGAGGAGGACAACTTAAAAGTTTTGTGATCAGATGTAATGCTAGTAAAAGTTCTTTGAAGAATTTTACCAATATATGTACACAATGTATGCATGATAAATATATAAAAACTGTTTTGTTTCAGAGGTTTCTTTTGGGAGTGAAGAATTCCTGTCTCTGTGTCATAAATCGGAGGATTTGATGGATCAGTGTATATTATATGAAACTGATGAAGATTGTAACCAGGCTATTCAGTACTGTAATTCAGCCATTGACTGTCTGAAACATGCCATGAAAATTCCCAATCTATCCAGTAAATCCTTTCAGTTTGCACAGATGAAACATAATTCTTGTATTCTGAAGCTTCGTAGTTTACAGAAGAAAGTGATGCTACGACAAGAATCCAATTCATCAACCAACAGCTCTGATAGTGCCAGATCTTCACCCTGCAGTGTACCCCAGCACAGGTAAGGGCAGAAAATTCACATATATATCACTTATACATAAGGCTGAGATTTTACTGCTTAACTACCTCTGTTTGATTTTAAAATTAGCTTTTTTTCTTTTTTTTATTCAGATTTTCACTTAAAAATTGTAAGTTGACACTGAGAAAAAACCTTCTAGAATGTTTTAATATGCTTACAGTATGACATTATAGAATTTAATACATAACATGAAACACTAAAAGCCAAAAATCAACATATTTCTGTTGATAATGTTTAATTTGGTGTTTGTAGATTTGAATGTAGTTTATAGCTAGAATCAAATTGACAATTCAATAAAATTTCAACCATCAGACTTCACAAGGTTATCTTAAAGTGAATATCTTTATGTTTCAGTTCATCACATCAACAGCAGATTTCACAACCAAGTTCACAAAACGTGGTTCACTCAAGGTCAAGTTCTCGTGACTCAATAGACAGTGTGATTGAAAATAAAAACTATAGGAAAGATAAAGTGAATGACAGTGATGGACAAAAAGTTTTACACACATCACATTCTAGTCATAGTTTAAATGAACGAACATGTAGTAATAATGAAATAAATAATGTAGATATGTACGCCACATTGCCCAGGAAAGGCCGACAACTGGCCATGAAAAATCAAAATAGTCAAAGTTCTGAAGTGTATAAAAACTATTTAAATAGACAACAAAGGAACAGTTCTCCTAGTGTTCAGAATATGCAGCCACCATCAAGATCAAGTACTCCGTCATCTGAGAATCGAGACTCAGATTCTAGTAGTCAAACGTCAGATCAATATCGCATGCAACTTCCATCTCATCAACAAGTCAAAATGAATAAAGCAGAAATAAGACAGTTATTACATAATAAAATGATGCAACACCAAGGAAACCAGCAACGTGGAGGACATGATACCCAGAATTCATCTGCAGAGGTTTGTAGAACACAGATAACACCACCGTTATCTGCCAAGTCTCAGCCAATTGTGCCGCCCAAACCAGAAAAAGTTGTTGCGCCTTCATCTGGAGGTCCACCAACCAACCAAGGGCAAGGCATGATGGGAAAAATGGAAAATACATCATCACCGTCTGCTGTTACATGTAATAAAATAAAACATGCCAGTGTGATGAGGCACGCCAGTTTTGGTGGCTCAAGTAGTAGTGTTAGTTTGGTCAAGACCGCTACTCTAGATCGTTATGCTTCTCAGCCAAGCCAGACAATAGCTCGCTCATATATACAGTCTAATTTAGCAGGTACTAACCCTCCCCCTTCCTCTGTATCAACAGTTGGCAGATTTCCATCTGCAGAAACTTCAACAAAAAATCCAGACCTTGACATAAAATCAATTTTTTTGTATTTATTAGTTATTAGTAAGTAATAAAGATCTTTTTAAGCCAACTGTTGATACCTATAAATATATATTTTCATTGTCCACTTTTTATATTCAATTCAATTCAAACAAAAAATTTAGCTTTGTACAAATTTTCGTTCGAAAAAGAATCTTACGCTTATTGCTAAATTGTTTGATTTTTAATGCTTTTGCTTAAACAACTAACTCTTAAATCATCAATATCTCTTATTGATTATAAAATAAACACACTCCTTTTTGGAAATTGTGTTTTCCTGAGAGTACTCTAGAAATAAACATGTTAATCTTTTACATCGGACCTGTTGTGATCACAAATATAAAAAGGAAGCCATATAATACATTTTTTGTCTCTTTTTCAACTTCTATAGGAAATATGCAAACATGTTTGGAATTACCTGTACAAGATAAAAGTTTAATTGCTTTTTACCATTTCTGTTAATTCTTTAGCAGAATAATGTTCACAAGAAAGTCTTTTGTAAGCTTATTGAATTTGAAGGACATTAAATCGTGTTGACAAGACGTATTTTAGTCCTGGTAATTTATTTAATTTGCAAATCATTTGGGTGTAGTATGACTTTGCATTCTCAAAATTTTAAAGAAAAATAATATACTCAGGGTATATATTTACTTACTTAAAAACGCTAATTACCTCTGATCACAGTTTTTAATAAATCTTTTGAAATGGTTGATAACCCATCATTTTAATATCATCATGAATATTTATGTCCCTGAGGGAGTTTTTTTAAATCCTACCGTAACAGATGAGTAACTTTTTTGTAAAAACAAGCCTACAATTTTATTTATCTTTTGACCTGATTTCCACACATTAAACTTATTTTCTTTTTTACCTGTGGGTCTTTATAAATATTTATATGTTTTTCTCATTTGTTTCTCACATAAATGTTAAAACTTAGCATGCATAATGTCCTGAAGTTCAAAGTTTTCCCATAGTTTTTAATGGGATAAAAAGAAACTTAATAATTAAGGAAATCGAAATGGTTTTTTAATAAATATCTTTTAAATCCAACTTCCACTTCCTATCGTGATACAAGACTAGATACTTTCCCATCACTGTCCTTTATCGATATTTATCATCTATCCCTACATCATGCACATATAATCATGGCATGGCTAGATATTAATTTCTATTTTGTTTTCTCCCTAACCAAGTTAACACCAAAGGAATTAACAGTAGCTCTATTTCATCTGTAAGTATACTACATGGGAGTTGTATCCCTTTAATGCTTTATCCAGTGTTGATGTTGTGATTGTCTGATGGTCATGGGATTGTTGATTGCCATAGAGATGGATAACCTTAGAGAATTGGTGAAAGATGTAGTTTAATTTGTGTTTTAGTAATGTTTCAAAATAAGTATTTTACGCTGTAAAAACTTTCCAGTTTATTACCCTTATGCAGGTGGTAAAAATTAAAATCATTTTTTTGCTTAATAATAACTTATAATTTTTCTTTATGGGTTAAAGAAAGCTATACAAACTGTAAATTATTAAATTTAATGATGCAATGATGTTTTATTTCAAATTTGAATTAGGTTTTGTTAAATCTTAGACTTTCTACCTGTAATATTCTCAAGTAGAATAAAGGTGAAATTAGGCAAAAATTAAAGCATATTTATGTAACATTAAAGTTACCAATTTTGAATAAAGAATAGATTTTAAAATTGAATTACAATAAGGTAACAATAAGTGATTGTTTAATCTGTATCCTTTCATATTACATAATTCAACATGGAAGTTTTATATTCCTTTAATAACAGTGTATTTACCTCCACATGAAACCCAACTTTTTATGGACCTAAATTTGAAACTTTACTGACGCCAGGAAAACTTGTGCATAATGCAGCTACAAAAGAACGATTGTTTGACTTAAAGATAGAACTATAATTTGAGACGATATTGATAGTCTAGGCAGTTACAAATAAAATCATTTAACTAATTGATGTGTAAATAGTTTTTACCAGTGGCTTTATGTTGACATAATATGGTCACATGACTAAATTGATCGGCAGTTCAATGCTTCAGTGGCATCACTCTTTAAAGAACAAAAGTTATTAAAAAAA
Organism: Geukensia demissa; assembly: GCA_034783895.1. NCBI lineage: Eukaryota > Metazoa > Mollusca > Bivalvia > Mytilida > Mytilidae > Geukensia > Geukensia demissa. The sequence continues at coordinate 8,679,827 of JARWCS010000007.1, read as the reverse complement.
AATTTTAAAGATTCATTTCAATAATTGTATTTTATAATGCTAAAAATTGGTTAATTTAAAACTGTTTTTCTATGAACTGTGAAATTTTAAAAGGATTGAGTATTTATGATGATTATTGATGCAAGAAAAGAAAATGCAATGTCATTCCTGTTTATTTATTTGAGCTTAAAATTGAGATTTTGGTAGTTTGCTATTTTTAATTTAGATAAATCTATGAAGACTAAAATTTATGTACTGGTATATTCATTGTTAACTATTGAAATATAAACATCCTAGGATTCATTCTGTTGGTGCATTTAACACTACTTTATATAAAATACAATTACACAATTAAAAGCTATTAAACTCATGTATTACTTGTCAGAAGAATACAACAATTAAATTATCAGCCTTGCATCTCAGGATGTCTTAATTCTGCACACAAACAATTTCCTGACTGCTGAATCTTATTAAGTGTAATTTAACAACATCACAAAAGAACAAGACAAGCTTTTTAATTATTCATTAAGAAATAAAGCATTTTATGCTGATTCATCTTAAATACAATCTATAATTCAAACTTTTCTATAGATAATAAAAACAGCAAGGCATTATTTTTGTATCATCTAACATGCAATAAAGTGAATAAAAAATAGGAAACTTCCAGTAATTAAAAGAATGGAATGATTTTATTATTAGACCCATTACTTACAGTTTGTGCAGTTATCTCCCTTGAGATACAGTTACTTTACACATGTAAGGTTATTGGTAGTTCATTTCCGTGGTTTAGCACTAGAAATCATGCACGCATATTGTCTGTGTTTGGCAGAGGGTTACCACCTTTTTCTGTACTTCCTGACTACACTTGGCTACAACAGCAGACGGTGATAACTGTATATCGGTGATGGATCAGTTTATGGCGTTTGTGCCTAGAGCTTCATTCTATGCATATAATCTGTTTCATAATCCATATATTGTTTTCAACATTTTCATTTTCATATTTTAACTGTTATTTTTTTTGTCAATTATAGAATTAAATTTAATAACTGAACTAACATTTTTAGATTAAGGATTAATGGTTCATTAATGTTCATCTAGCTAACAGATTTAACATTTTGAAATCTTATTTTTTTAGTCTTTAAGAAATTCAAGTTAAGCAATAATAATTCAGAATAAATCTTAGCATATCACTTTTATTACACTGATTTTTTTTATTGCAGAAATCGATGGATTTCCCATCACAGCAGTTTAATCAACCTGCACCAGGTCAGTCTGAGGCATCATCAGACCATGAAGATGTGCGCCCAAGTGTAAAGGCTCTAGCTTCAAGGTTTGATCATCCTGGTTTAAAAAAGACAAGAACTTCAGGATTACCACCAATGAATTGTAATTTAGACAATAGACATCGGAGCAAATCAGAATCAGACTTTCTAAGAATAGATTCAAAACCCAAGTCAGTACTATCTAAAAGAAAGAAAGCTAAAGGAAATAGACCTAGAAAATCTGTGACATTTTCAGACAATATCGCTATGGTTTCAGCTACAGATCATTATATCACAGACACCGACGTTTGTTCAGGGTATGTTAGTGATGAAGAGGAGAAATACAAATATCAACGTGGTGCTTATTCAGACAATGAGTTAGACGATGAAGATTCTAACACAACGGATTCACCGGCAGATATCGTCCCTGGACAAAGTTGTTGCTGTTTGTGTAACAAACATGGTTGTGACCAAGGATCTCAGTTTTGTGCAAAATGTCAGTTATATATGAGTCGCTTTCAGCCAAGTGAGTGCTGACACAGTGACAGCTAAGAATTGTTAGCATTATTTTTAAATTGTTACTTATATATAAAATGAGAGAAATATGAACAGTTCTATTTTGTTAATGAATAATGTAAATAAAGATAATTTTATTTATTGATTCTACCACACTATTTTATGGTAGAATTTTTAAGATTGAGGTTGATTTTTTTCTAGAGGCAGCTTTATTCATAGTGCTTATTCAACTTTTATGTACAGTTTCTATCAGCAATAGTAAGGTTTTACCTACTTTTATTTGTAGAGAATTGTTTTAAACTGCTGATGTTTTTTTCTGTTTAAATTCTTCTTTTTAGCAAAAAAATTATTAAATTTTTTTAGCTTTGTATGTTACTTTTATGTATTTGAATAGTCCAAGTGTTTCTGCTGTAAAAGGTAGAAATAGGAAAGGGACTTAGCAGTATATCTACAACTTTATGCAAAATAAAAACTTTTAAGAAACCTTCAGTTCTACTTCAGTTAACCATATTTATCTAATTTCTATTGATTTTTGCACTGTGTTGATGAACATGACTTTAATGATAAGCCTTATTTTACCAAGTCATGTCATCAAGGTTGTATGAAGGCCATAATTTCCAAAACTAATCTACATCTTCTTTATCATTTCATTTCATCAGCTAACTACTGCCACACATAATTTTTTGTTCTGACAATGTTTTCTGAGATTATAATAATCTGTCTCGTTTGTTTGCCCTTATAAGGGCAGACAATCCCATCAACTTACAAGCTGCTTATCTAGTCACATGACACAAATGATTTTGGACAGGGTATTAATCCTGATTTATATTGTCTTTTTAACTTTCGTTTCGAACTATTTAATTTAGACTTTTGGTTCTACTTAAAAAGACAACTTAACAAATTAAATCTTAAAAAGATGAAAATAAATGTACCAGTACTATTTTCTTAATTATTCCTCTTAAAATTTTGAAATGGTAGACATGTTCTATAACAAATTTTAGATTTAGTTGAGGTATGGTTCCGTCCATGGAAGTGGGGAAAAGTAGCGGTAATGAATATATTTTTATAAAATTTAAAACATATCATTACATGTATTTGAAATCAAATTTAAATGTGAAACATATCAGTTGAAGTACTGAAAATTTTATGGTTTAATTTCTTGCATTTAATGCTGTTAAATTGTGCATTTTATATAAAGTTATTTTAAATTGTTAAAATCATAAACTTTGTTATAAATGTTTTAAAAACTGCCAGTTTTTCATTTGTTATGAATTGTGATCTCATTTTTAACAAAAGTATGGAAGCAAGAATTGTAAATGATATGTATATTAATAGATAACCATGTTAAATTGTGAATACTGTTTCATTCCTTATATAGAGTTTAACTCTTAAAACATTATACACATCATAGATAACATATCATTTGTACAAAAAATTAAAAATAGTGAAACACCTTATTTGTTTTATTTAATTATATTATGATTTCAACTTTGAGTGCTCGCATTGAGTGTGGAAGGTCATTGAGTGTGGAAGGTCATTGGTTTGATCACTGGCCTGTTCACACCAAAGCCATATAAACTGTTATTTGCTGCATCTTTGCTAAGCACACAGCATTTAGCCCAGAGTTTGAATAATGTGTCTGGGTGAGAGTGGCATGTCTTTCCTGTTGTTTTCCTTAGCTAGCATGCTATTTATAACCTGGCTCAGCATGTCAGTCTAGTACAAAGCAGAGTTAATTCCTCATCACTCAATAATATGATCTTTTCCTGAATATGTGTGAAATATTTGCTGCTGAATTTAAAGCAGAATTCAATCAATTGATCAATCAGTCAATAACATTGAATGACAGTCTCATCAAGCTAGAGACAGTGCAGCAATTTATATAAAAACTTATAGTTGCCATTTAGTTTTCTACATTTTCCAAAATGTTTACAGTTTTCCGATAAGAAGTTGTATTAAACCATACGTATGCTTATGAATATAACAAAACCTCAACAGTCACAAGACAAACACCTCATAATTTCCCTCAATTATTTGACAGCTAAATTAACCTAAAACCTTTAAACCAACAAAAATTTCTGTTACAACATCAACATAATAAACTTTGAAGAAATTATTTTTAAAACTTTATTAAGTAAGGGTTTAATAGATCAGAACATGTTCTAGTATGGGATAAACCATCAGATGGACAGTAGATTTAACAAAAATGATAACAACCATCATACTTCCGCATCAGCCTCTGTCCTGCAACTGGTTTAGTCTAGTCATCCAAAGGTATCCTGACATTGATAAGTCTTGTAACTGATTGAGAGTAGTCTTGTTCACTGGTGTCTAGAAGGTATCCTGTAACTGATTGAGACTAGTTCACTGGTGTCTAGAAGGTATCCTGTAACTGAAAAGTCTTGTCCAATGATGTCTAGAAGGTATACTGTAACTGATGGAGACTTGTTCACAGGTGTCTAAATGTATTATGTAACAGTGATAGTCTAGTATTATTTACAGGTGTCTAGATGTTTCCAGTAGCTGAAAGAACCTAGTCTTGTTGACAAATGTCTAGATGTATCCTGTAACAGTGTTACAGCCTAGTCTTGTTCACAGGTGTCTAGAAGGTATCATGTAACTCATCGAGTCTGGTCTTATTCACTGGTATCTAAAGATAGAGTCTAGTCTTGTTCATTGGTGTCTAAATATATCATATAACAGTACTTGAGTCTCGTCTTGTTCACATGTATCTAAATGTATTCTGTAACTCATAGAGTCTAGTCTTGTTCACTGGTGTCTAAATGTATCCTGTAACAATGATTGAGTCTCGTCTTGTTCACTGGTGTCTAAAGATAGGGTCTAGTCTTGTTCACATGTGTCTAAAGGTATCCTGTAACTCATTGAGTCTAGTTTTGTTCACTGGTGTCTAAATGTATCCTGTAACAGTGATAGAATCTAGTCTTGTTCACATGTGTCTAAAGGTATCCTGTAACTCATAGAGTCTAGTCTTGTTCAATGGTGTCTTAATGTACCCTGTAACAATGATAGTGTCTAGTCTTTTTCACATGTTTCTGTCCGTATGATATACGGTATACTTTTCTGATAGAGTCTAGTCTTGTTCACTGTTGTCTATAATGTTTCCTGTTATAGTGATAGAACTTTTATAGGTCCCATTGTGGCCTTCAACAATGAACCAGATCCCATACCATAACAGAAGTTGTAAAAGGCCCCAAAATACAAATTGGGAAACTATACATGAAACACGACAATCGACCTAGTCAATTGCAAAAAGGATGAACATATAACAATAAATGGCTAATAAAACAACGACAACCATTGGACTACAGGTTCCTGGCTTTGGACAGGCATATTAGTATGTGGCGGGGTTAAACCGGTTGGTGAGCGCTCAACCCTCCCCTAACCTGGGACATCTGTGACAAAACAACAATAAAAAACACACTATAAAAATCGGTTGAAATGGATTTAACACTTGAGATCGATACTGGAAA